>CAEFZY010073331.1:0-38293 GCA_903066815.1 Brachyrhaphis roseni | reverse complement strand
CGCACAAACTCCTTATACTTTGGTCGGTCGGTCGTCCCGTCCCGTCCCGTCCCGTCCCGTCCCGTCCCGTCCCGTCCCGTCCCGTCCCGTCCCGTCCCGTCCGTTCGTCCGTCCGTCTTCTTACAGCCTTATCCCATTGGGGAAAGTAGAGGTGCTGGTGTTGATCTCCTGCACACCGGGTGATTATGTACTTATACTACATTCAGTTGTACTTTTGCAAAATACGCAAATTTCATTGAAAATGTGACTTCTTTTTTTTTTAAACTGGTATGCTTCCATTAAGCAAATTTATCTTTGTAGTTCCAATTTTCACAATTTTATGGTCAATAGAAACATAGAAAGTACGTTTTGCATCAAGATAGTTTGTGCACAGCAGCAATATGCTTATTTTTTAATTAATTTTAGATCAGTTACAACACAAAAACAAAAGAAAATAATGTGCTGTCTCACACACACACACATGCACGCGCCCACACACAAGAAACGTAAAAACAAAACAAAACAACAAAAAAACACTATAAGATATAAGGTGTTAGTAATATAGTAATTTCCGGGCTATAAGCCGCGACTTTTGTCTCACGCTTTCAGCCCTGCAGCTTATACAATGGTGCGGCTTATTTATGCATTTTTTCTAACGGCCACCAGGGGCGCGCAGAAAAGGTAAGAGTGAGACAGGGGGAATATGTGTAGAGGAAGACGCAAGTTCAATGTAACGTAACACGTCTCCTTGCTCAGGAGGAAGATGAAGACAGCTCTCAGTGACTTTTACCGGTATGGTTTTTTTTAACCAGCCCTGCTAGTGCTGTGCTCTGTTTGGAAAGAAAAGCTAAGGTATATTACTAAAACTTTGAAAACTCTTTCAGTGTACCGTATGTATGTAGGCACATGCGGCTTATAGACAGGCACGGCTTATGTATGCACAAAATGGTTTTCCTTTGGGAATCTACTGGGTGCGGCTTATAATCAGGTGCGCTCTATAGTCTGGAAAATAGGGTCGTTTCTTCCTCCAGCCCACGTCACCTCACGACCACCAAGACAAAAAAAGATTTAAAAAAAAACAGGCAAAAATAAATAAAGCAGTAAAAAAATAATAAAAAACAAAAATCTTAGGGACTAAAGACTCAAGTGGACCCCAAAACTTAAAAAAAAAGAATCAGTTTTTCCAAAGGAAGAATGACGATATCTGTATAATCCACATATTCACTGTAGGAACATATGGTGAAGTCCATCATACCAAAATACATTTCTTAGCAAGAAGAATTGTAAACAAAGACAGAATCCCAATGGTTAGGGGAAACAATTTGCTTATTATTGCGGCTGAGACGAAAACACATGGAGAACATGTGTTAATACGTTTGCCAACTTTGGCTTATAAAAGCTCCAGCAACTGTCAAAAACATCTCTGGTAGTTCCCTCTGCAAGATAGGCTTCTCTCCAAGGCAATGCAGGTCAAAGGTCAGGTCATCCATGCCACATTTTGGGAATGACAGGGAATACCATCAACCAGGATTGTCTTTATTACTAACAAGCAGCATTAGACAGATAATAATGTCATAGAAAAACTGTTTTCCCCTTTACTGAAGCAAGTATGAGCTGAAGATATTTCATGTTTTGTCTTGTTAACTTTATTTCTGAAGTTCAGGCCTGCAACACTTTACTAAAAAATGTTGGTGCAATAAACTTTTACTACTTCGGAACGCTGCCATTTCTTCTTCAAACATTTCTGATTTAGGAGACATATTTTCTGCAATAATTTCCTTAGACATCCAGTCAATACAAAAATAAATAAAATAAAGCTGCACAATGTACCGGACTTCAGGGATCATGACAGTTTCAATGATTGATTGTGAAGAAAGGAGTGGATACAACCAAATGTATTGAAACTCAGTGTAATAACAGGAGTACTACACCCTTTAGAACATGAAATTTAAGTTATTTTTATTTGTTATTGGTAGGCCTGTCACGATAACAAATTTTGGTGGATGATAAATTGCCCCAGAAGTGATTGTGATAAATGATACTATTGTTGTTTTGAGATTATTTTAAAATAATATAATGTTAATGGCATAACAATACAAGAACACATTCTCAAAGATCAATAAATCTTAATCCTAATAAACTTTCATCAGTGGAGCTGGAAGACATTTTAAATATCCAAAATAAATAAACAAAACAAACAATAAATAAAATGAATTATGAAGTCTCTGTAAACAATACGTCCTTCAAAAATAGGGCTAGTTGAGACCACAGCACCAAACTGGAGTCTTTGGTGATTCTGGTTTTAGTAGAAAGATTGTGACAGGCCTAATTATTGGTATAAATTATTAGGCTTGTGTAGCATCCCTCTGATTCAAAGCATGGATAATTAACACATTATTGTGCTTTAATTGATTTTAAAATGTTAAGAGAAGGTTGAGAAAAAATGCAAATAAAATTTAAAAAAATGGTGTAATTTTCCATTTATTAAAAAAAGTTCAATGTGACTCCATTACTCTTTAAAATAGCAATTAATCAGGTTCCTGAGCCTTTTCAAATAAACAAGATAAAAATCAATATAATCACGGTTTTATGCATTTTGAAGCTCTGTAGAAAAGCAATTTGATATGAAACTTTCACATATACTGCTGTAATTTCAAACAATCTTTAAAAAAAAAAGATTTTCTTCTTGTCAAAATGCAAGGAGAGAATAGGAAACAAACCAGTTGAAATATGTCAGAAAGCAGTTCTCATCGAAGCTTATCTTATGGCCTGATGGATTTGATCATGCATACAGCATATTGAAGTGTGCAGACTCAAGTCACGGGTCTGTTTTTCTCTGCTGACGGCTCACAAATCAAACACACCCAGGTCATACACCTGTCTTCCCAGAGTCAACAACAGCCATGGCAACACAGACACGAGGGCTGCTGGGGCAAAACTTTCCTACCCTTGGCAGAGCATCAAGTCCGTTTGCGCTAACACAAGCATGGACAGCTACACGATCGTAAAAAACTGAGTCACATACTGAACCAGTGACTAGGCAAACACAACACATGACTAACGTTTCTATTGTTCTGCAATCGGTCTCAAGGGACCTTTTGACCCGCACCATCAGTGGTCCACTTCTATTTCATTTCCAGAGGAGGAAATCATGTGCATCAGAGGATAACAACATCTCATGTTAGATTTATCTTTAATAGTTTACAGACCTTTAGTTTCTGTTACAGATTTAACTAAAGTCAGAAAAGCTTAAACTGCCTGACACAACATTTATACCCCATGTTAAACCTACTTGTTAAAAAAATAACGAACAAACAAAAATAAAACTTCCTCATCACTGCGTATCCACCAGAAAGAGTTAACGGGTTAACCGGGGACACCCTGGAGCAGGAGCTCCATCGTTATGTCCACATTCCTGAAATTACAACATTCCTCAGGCCTCTTCAGGATCCGTCTCTGACACAGAAGGATGGAAAGGTGTGGCGAAAGAGAGGGGGTTTCACAAAGAACAGAACATCAGAGAGAGGCTGACGGTGTCATATTGTGCAAACAAATATTGCAAAAGTCTTCTGACACGACTGAACTCCATTCAGGAGAGTTCAACCATCAGCTGCGGTGTTCGCTGATCAAACCCTCCACTCAGGTAGCAACTTATCCGTTCTGGTCAATACGCAGCAGACAGGTAAGGACTTATCTTCAAGGATGTTTCAATGATTTATAAAAACAACTCAACTGTTCAATCAGCTCAACTTAATAAAAGCAAAACTGACGGCCAGCGACCGCTATGGCTCAAAACGCTGGACGGATTCATCCGACACATTAAGTGGATTTCTTAAAATAAAAATATAAGTAAATACATTTGAAAACAATAAGATAATGTTGAGAGATGATTAAACGACTTAGTTGGGTTTAGAAATGGGTGAAGGTTTCAAGTAAAATGAGTCAGTAAATCAATGTTAAGGAATAATTAAAATTTCTGTTTTTGAGGATTTAATTTCTGTAAAATTTGGATTTTTTTCGCCAATCTACTCCTTTGGTTTCCATAGTTCAGAGTTACCATCTTGTGTGTTTTGCAGCTTCTTTTCATTTGGACTCTGCAGCTAAATAACAATTTAAATAAGATATATCTGCTTCACTTAACATCATTAAAGTGTAGGGCTAATCTGGTGACTATTTTTCCAATTAACTAATAAGTAACTTAACAACAAAAGGTGCTTAAAGGAGAACTGAACAGTATTTGAACCAGGTGGATCTAAAACTATGACGTTTGAGGAGTTATGGGCAGAACATAGGGAAAGTTTTTCATCTAAAATGCTAAAAAGTTTTTTTCTTCAGCTTTGGGTTAATTACTGCTTTAAAAGTTTTTTTTTTTTTTCAGCAAATCACATTTACTGAAAACACACATGTTGTCAATATGTTTTATCATTTTAAATTACTACTAAAAATTTAACTTCTTATTAGTTTTTAGATATATTGTTTAGGGACAAGTGCTGCAAATTAGATTACGCTATAAAAACCCTGATATGAACTGTTTTATTCAGTTTGTCTATGTTAATACAGTATGTGTCTGTTGCTATTTAATAAACCTAACTGAATATTAGAGTCTGTAAAATCCAGTTAGTGATTAATCAGTTACTGAATTAGTTGACAATTATTTAAAAACTCGATTAATCACGATGAATTCGATGAATTGCCTGACTGTATGTTGGTACACACTGGAAGACCTTCATTTTCTCCACATTTATTTCTAAACAGATGCAAAGAAAATAATCATTACTGACGGGTCATAGCAGCATTTCTAACTGGATCTCATCCTCTTGTTGACAGAAAATGAAGTTTCTTAAAGGCCTCCACTCACCTGTCTCTTGCCAGCCCTCCATAGCTGTCCGGCCTCTCCTGCCTTCGCCTGTACAAATCTGAGTTGGACAACTCCTTCAGCCTCAGAGACTTCATCTCCCTGTCGCCGCTCTGCCTCTCCCTCCCTTCCTTCCTCAGCTGAAACCCCCTGTCCGCTCTAACAACAACACTACCAACGTAAATGTTGGATCCAAATGACAACGTAAGGTCTTGTGCTCCTTCGCTCTCGCTCCAACACACCCCCAGGGCTCGCACCGCAAACACCTATCAGCTACTTCTGGCTCCTCCTACCACCCACCTGGAGCAGGTAGAGGGGGAAGGAGTCGCAGAAAAGGAGACAGAGAAAGGGATTGTTGCCTCAGCTGTGTGGGTTCACCGCCTACTTCTCTCTCTGCTGTGATGCTCTCTCAAAAACAAAAACAAGGCAGAGAAAAGACAGAGTGGACAGTTTCCAAAACTGTCAAGAAGTTGGTTGAATCATCCAAATAGGAGTAGATTTCTGCCAAAAAATGACTTTCAAACTTTTGAGATCCAAAAGTAAAAAATTATTTTATTATTTAAGTAAAAAAAAATTCTGAAATTTTTAGATTAATCTCAGAGGTTTTGTAGGAAAATAAGGGAATTTCTGAGTTCGGAATGTCAAAAATCTGAAAGAAAAAACTCAAGAAATTTTTAAATTAATCTCAGAAAATTTATAGAAAAAGTAAGGAAATATCTGAGTTTGAAAAAAAACCCTGAAATTTTGAGATTAATCTCAAGGGGAGGAAAACAAAAGGATTTCTGAGTTTGAAACGTCAAAACATTGCTAGCCAAAACTGGGAAATGTTGAGATTATTCTCAAAAAATGAGAGAATGTCATTGTTTAAAAAGATCTAAAATTTGCTGGAAACTCAATTTGAGTTCCTAACAAATTCATCTCAAAATTTCTCAGGTTGAGAAATTTTGAGATTTGATGAACTGATGTACTCTCATTCATCTCAAAATTTCAGGAACTTTAAATTTTTTAGATAAATCTCTGAAATTTTTCAGAAAAACATGAAATTTAATGAGTTTCAAAGGTAATTAAAAAAAAAAAAACATTTCAAACACAGAGAACTTCTAAAATTGTTGACTTTTGAAACAGAAATGTCCATGTATTTTTCCAGAAAATATATCAATATCAAAATTTCTGAATTTTTTTCTAATGGATTTTTGACTTTTGGAGCTCAAAAATTTTCTTGTTTTTCTAGAAATTTTCTGAGATCAATCTTAACATTTCTGAGTTTTTGCTACCAATTTTTTGACGTTTCAAATTCAGAAATCCCCTCGTTTTTTTAGACAATTTCTGAGATTAATCTAAAGATTTTTTATTGTTTTTAGCAGAAATTTATTCCTCTCTTATTCTTATCTACAATGGCCCTCATACATATCTTTACATTATTTTCCTCATAATAATTCAGGCGTACTGAGTAACCATGGTGATGTTGTTTAAAAACATTTAGAAGCAGCAGATAAATTAACCGAGTGTTAAAAACTTGCCATCTGCTCCTCTTGTGAACTGAGAAAACATCTCAGAAGAAACAACAAACGACTGAAATCCAAAATGTCAATTGATGAATAATTCATCGCAGCGTTTTGAGAACAACCGCTCCTCTTTCACTCACGCAACAATACTTTCACTTTTCTAAAGACTAGACAGCTGAATGTTAATTTATATGAGAACCAGGGTTGCAACTATTATTTCAGTAATTGATTATTCTGATGATTAATTGAATAGTTGGCTAAAAAGAAATGGGACTTTCTGCGTACTTTTCATTTACCCACTTAAGCTCATTCTAATTTTATCATGTGATTAATTGATTAATTGCGACAGAGAACATCCCATCAACAGAGGAGCAGCGATTTATTTTATTTACTTTATTCAAACTGATTGTTGTGTGTATGAACATTTTTAAAATCTTAATACCAAACTTTTCCGTCCTGAAGACGGAAATCACCTCATGATCCCTGCGATTACTTTCCTGCAGTTCATCTCTGCTGACGGTGCAGATTTAAAGTGAACCTATAATTTCAGATGGACAGAGTTGTTAAATTGCTGCTGTCAGAGTTTCACTATGCATCACCTTGGTATGCGCAGACAGGTATGCAGCCAATAAACACATTCCCGTTCACCTGCTTGCCTTGGCCTGCTCAGGATTCCACATGTCGCTGACACGCAGCGTGAAAGTTCAACTTTAACGCCAGATTAACGTCCTGGAGCAAATCATATGTTCCAACATGCAAGAAAACTGGCAATTATTAATTTATAATCTGTAAATATTGTATCAAATGAGATGTTAAAATTAGAATGTTTTATGTTCTCTGCAGAGAATTACAAAACAAAGATGCTGCATTTTGTTTTAAATCTGTGATAAATCTCATTTATCATGTAATCATATAATCAGACATCATAAACATCCCTGACTATTTCCTTTAGTTTACTGCCTCTATATGGTCATCACTGGTATTACAGCCACTGCATCCAATTCAATATTTTATGTCTTAAAACAGCCAAAAAATGTAACAATGGTCATTGTGCAGTTAAAAAGATAGCAAAATATTACATAAACTGAGACATTTCTATATATACTTAATCTAGAACCACAGATATATCTGTTTTGCAAACTTTCTGTGCAAATTAAGTTACATTTTGTTCTATTTTAATCTGAAATTGGATTACTGATCTGCTGCAGCCATTTGCAACCATCATTCTGCCGGCATAAAGCGAACCTTTACGCCGGCTGTTGCACTAAGAGGAAGTACACACAAGAGTCCGAAAGCACAAAAAGTTTTAAAAGTGACGTTCAAACAGTTCAATAAGCTTGATCTGTGTGTGAAAGAGATTTAATGTTGCTTTAAAAAGAGAGAAAATGGAGAATTTCACTTCTTACCTATAATCTGTCAGAATTTCAAGAAGATGTTTCAGATGTTTCTACAGTCCTGTTTTCTGTCACCACTAACACTCCCACTGCATTTATCTGGGTCTGCATGGCCACATCACTTCCTGTTTGCAGTGGTGTGTGTGGGGGTGTGTGCGCGCGCGCGTGTGTGTGTGTGTAATATTTGACCCAACTGTTCTGTTAGTCTGAGTAAGATATCTTGGCAAAGAACCCAGACAAAAATGTCTCATATTCAGGGTTTGTAAACTTTTTCCACAGTACAATCTTTTCAAGCATTTTCAAGGTATGTTTTCAAACTTTTCCAGGACCACAATGAACAAAAGAAGATTTTATGATGTAACTTGTTCCTGTATTCTACATTGTACAGCAGGGAAATATGACAAACTTCTTTTGAAATGTCTAACCCTACACCTGGCCTGATAAAGTTACCAAATAATAATAATAATAAAAATATATATTCTCACCAAGTTTTCTGGCATTTAGTAAAATAAATATTTTTCTGTTATTCTAAATGAGCTAAAACAAATGAAATTTGGTCTGATTTAACCTCAGACAGTGAGGATTTTTTTTTAAATTATCTTTATAAATCTGTTTTCAATGTTTTCCAAATTTAGCCTTTTACTCAAACGTTAGATTGAAAACATCTTATTAAAATTCAAGCCTTTTCAAGGATGTTGTGTGGTTTTGTTTCAGTCCATTTGTTGTTTTTCCGGTGAGTTTTAAAGAGTTAAATGGGGCTGAAAACGAGGAGGAAAAGAAAATAATCCAATGACTAAACAAACGAGTAATTCTCAGGAAAGTTGTGTCAGCTGGAAACATTTCATTTGAAGGGATAATGATTGAATCTGTCGTCATGGGAGTGTCTTGAATGTTTGACACAACCCTGTAGAAAAACAGGGGAAGCATTTATTTATTACGATGTTGCAGGATGTACAGAAGATGTTTATGTTGATTTATACAAATATTTGTAAGGAATTTTTATATTTGCGCTAATGTATGATGTAAAATGTGACTTTTTAATCACTCGATATACTGGTCACGGACTATAACTTGCTGAGGCAGCAGTCACTTAAACCCAAAATTTTTTGACCAACTTTCAGAAACATTTGCAATAAGATCAGAAAAAAATGGGGATTTGCTGATTTTGTGTGAATTTTGCAGATTTTGTGAAAAATTGGAGGGACTTACTGATGTAATTTGGAGTCAAGAGGGCCACAAAAAAAGGAACAGTGGACCAGATTTGGCCCCTGGGCCTTGAGTTTGACACATGTGATCAAAGCTAAACAAACACACGCACACACACACACACATGCATTTCTAAAATCCTACAGGACTTGAACATGTCAGACTCAGACAGTAACTCCTGTTATACTATTTTGCATCTAAAAATCGGATTATTCTGACGATTAATCGGATAATAAAATGCCAAATTTTATTATCCGCAGACTTTTCATTTGACCTCAAAACTTATTTTTTACAATATGAAAAATTCCTTAAGAAATACTTACATTCCTTTTTCAAATAAGGAAATGAACATTAATTGTCTAAAATGCAACAACATAGAATTTCTTCATTATAAAAAAACCCACTTCTAACAACATGTGAAAAGCTCTTTTTGCTTAGCATTAACCCAGAATAGGGCTAATCTGTTGACTATTTTATGAATTAATCAATTTACAATTAGACAGCAAAAGGTGTCAAATAGGAAATTTGTTTTAATTTAATTTAATTTTTTTATTTGAACTAAGTGAAGCTAAAACTTTGCCACTTGAGGATTTCTGGGTAGAACATATTTACAAAGATTTTTTTTCAATATTTTTGTACAGTTCTGGGTTCATTTCTGCTCTGATTGTGTTGTTCTTTCAGCAAAATTGGCTTTTTTGACTCCAGTAAATGATTAATTGATTACTTAATTAGTTTAGGATCATTTCAATAATCAGATTTAATCAGTCATTATTTCAGCCCTATGCTATATGATAAAAGATACTAGACTGCTTGATTGTAGTTGTAGATACTAATAATTATTAAGATTAGATGATGAAAAGAGGGAGAGGAGGAGGAAGAAAACTTTGTTTGTCGCACTGAATTACCACAGAAAATTTATTTAAGTTAATTTTGACATATTTTTCTCTCAAAATTAAAGATTTTGCCATCACTATCTGATAATCCCACAGTGTGACTCCAGATTAATGGGTTTTCTATGTTTTCTGTCTCGTCTGCATACCCATTCAATGAGAACGAGCGCCCCCTGTGGGTGGTGCGGTGTAAGCACAGTTAATATTTACATACACTTGATTCAAATTCATAAATACTTTATTAATCCCAAAGGGAAATTACATAAAAATAAATAATAAAAATAAATTGATGTTGATGTTTTACTTTTAGCTGATGAAGTTGTGAATGATTAAGTATCTATTTGGTTTTTCAAGAACACTAAACTCAATTTCAACATCTCTAGGTTATTTCATGTTATTATTCTCTAGAATAATATCAAAATGTTTAAAATGCAGGTGAAAATACTAAGGTGTTTTTGCTATTAGGACAATCTCCTGCTGAAAAAGTAGATTGTTCTACAGTATTTCTGGATCCATTTTTATTTGTAATAGATACATTTCTTTTAGATGTTAATGTTTCTGATGCAAACTAATACTGTGATTATTATTTTTGTGGTTCTGAAGATTGTTTAAAGTCTTAAAACATCTTTTCTTTATAATTATGACAGTAAAGTAACATAAAAGCAGACATGCTGACTAAATCTATACAGGAAAAGCTTAATCACCACATTAATTTTTCTTCCAGATGATAAAGGCAACCATTCACTCGATGTCTGTGTTATGGTGTTGGCGCTCACGCTCAAATCCTCCATCTCTGAACTTCCAAACAAGGACAAGTCTGTGCTGGAGGCCCAGACATCAGTCTAAGCTGGGGTTGTATCAACACAGCGCTGGATCAGATTAATGCAGAAATCTCTAGGCTTATACAGACTTGCCTTCAGTAAGAGCTCCAGAGAGAAATTCACAATGGTGAAAAAAGGAAAAAGGCTGTTTTGAGTGGCCGTCCCGGGAGACCGGACTGTCAGGAAGTGGCTTGGAAAACACGTACTACTGTCCAGTTGCTTTTTAGAGGACATTCCTCAGCAGGGAGGAGAAGGATCCGATGGTTTTTAAAAGAAAACTAACAGATTCACTCCTTTGTTTTGATCTGGGAGTGCAGCTTGACACAAAAAAAAAATCACACTTTTTCATAAAAATTATGTAGGATACTGCAAGTTACAGGGTCAAAGACGATATTCTTGATATTTCCAACACATCACCAGACCTCCAGATGTGCATCACAACACCAAACAGTGTCACAGTAAAAAGAGGAAAGGAAAGCATCAGGTTTATTATTTGTGTTGCAATTTAAGACATAAACAGAGATTTATCTTCCTCTGGATTTTTAAAGCAAACTATTAAGTGTTTGTTTATTTTTTCAAGTACATACAGAAATAGCTAAAATTGTGTAAGATCTGTAAGTGAATTACTTTTTGATTATTCATTCTAATAATACTAAAACAACATTTACAATAATGCAAAATTCTATTTATTCAAAGCATCACATTTAATTTTAGCTGCACTCCATACAAACATGACCTTTTCAGATTTAATTAGCATAGACTAAAATTTATTTAAAATGCTTGCATGTTCATAATTTTTAAAGACTCTTTTTTTGTCAATCTAGATTGTGATTATCCTGATTTAAATATTTATTTTAGGTTTTTACACATAAAATAAATGCCTCTTATTTGAGACTTTGACATCTTTTTACAGTTTTTCACGTTAATATTTAATTGCTGTTGTTTGCAAAGTTGTAGTTGTTTTTAATTTCATTAGTTCTCGATCAATAGGTTTTAATAGTTATCGCTTTTTAACCCGCATAAAGTCGCTGTTCCTTCATTGTAACGGTAGGGGGCGCCAGAGGTCAAGTTCAGATTGAAGATAAATTAATGAGAGGTTAGCTAAAACTCTTTGATTAAGCATTTTCTACCGTACACCTACGTTTAGTTTCAGCATGGACGCACATCCACTGCTGGTTTGTGATAAACAAACAACTACTGGTAGTCAATTTCTTTCCCTCCAGAGTAAAAAATGTTAACTTCTTAACTTTTTCGGAGCAAAAATAATAGTGAAGATAAACAAGCTAAGCAGCTAACTTACCCGTTAGTCATCTCCGTGAGTCCGAGCATCGCTCCTCCTCGCTCTCTCGGACCAGATGTGCGTGTTTCGGCCTCGGCAGCAGACGTCCAGATGTGCTCCTCTCTTCTATTTACTGTACAGTTAGAGCTGCTTTTTCTCTCAGGCGCAGAATGGCGTATAATTAGGACGGGCCCCGCCCATCTCCACCAACCACAAGACACGGCCGACTGTACTTCCGTTTGGATGACCTTCAGAATAAAAGCATAAATATGCAATTTTGGTTCCTTCCCTGAAACGGTCGAGGCAAGGACTAAGTCAGATTGAGCATATGAAAAACATAATGTAAATATGAATCAACAAGTGACATAGTTTATTTATTTGATTTATTTACTTTTAGATATTACAGATATTAAGGCACAGTTTAATAAATAGTTAATAAATTTGATCAAATGTATTCATTTCCCATGAAAACAACAATCCTGTTTTAAAATAATGGTTATTGCTCTCTGTGGGACAATAAGTGAACTATGAAACTGTGAGACCATGCTGTTCAATAATCCAAATGAATCCTCACATAATACGTTTTACTACAAAAACTATTGGATTTTAATATAGCGCCGCATTAGGGTAATTGTAGCTAAAAAAAATAAATATTTATTTATTTTTTCTGTTTTTTCTGCCAAAAAAACAGAAATTTTTAGATTTTTAGACATTTTCCAGAAAAAACTTGGAAAATTCTGAGTTTAATAAGAAAATTTGCTAGAAAAAACCCTCAAATTTTAAGATTTAGAAATTTCAATGAAAGTTTAAAATGAAGCTGTAGCAGTGAAGCAATTTACAAAATAAAATAAAATCCTGAATGGATTGGATTGACTTTCTCCCTCTTAACCATCTAGGCTTTTTTCATTTTATTTTGAAAACCAGAGGAAGTTGATTACATTTTTTTCTGCGCATCTGCAGGAGCTTTAAAAATTCACTCTGGGGTTTTTGACTGACTTACTTTTGAGATATTTACTGGCAGGAAACTATAATTCCCACCTGCCAAAGGTAATTACAAGATGTGGTTGTGTGTGTGAAGATATCGGCGGTTCCGCTGACATGTTGTTGTTGTTGCTTTACTTCCTGTGTTTTTACACTCCTGCTTTGCAAGAAAACGAAAACTGACTTTTTTCCTTTTTCTTGAGCGTTTAAATCCGTACAAATTTCAATATGGCGGGTGTGCGGCTTGCAGAAACATCTTATGGACGCTTTTCATTTATTTTTAAACACATTTATAGAAATGCATGTAAAGAAAAAACTTCATGTATGTCTTAAAATGTAAGGATATAAAATGTTGACGATAAAGATGCTGGAGCAGCTCTCTACTGTTTAGTTTCACCGTCCAGCGGTATTCAGTGGCGATTATTTGTCATTTCCTCCCCTGACTACGTCATAATTCCAGAACCACATTTATTTCCTTAAAAGGCAGGCCCATATAAAATTTCCCCTCCTTCAACATGGAAGATGACTCCATAACATGAAGCATAAATTTATCTTCCATGGAGACACAACAGGGCCTTACAAAAGTATTAACATCCCCTAAAATGTTTCCACATCTAACCACATACTTAAATGTGTTTTATTTCGATTTTATACAACAGGTTAGCATACATATTAGTGAAGTGGAAGAAAACATAAGTGGCTTTCACCAGGCTTAGTAAATAAAATCTGAGTGTGGCAAGCAATCTATGGAGCCAGATTAAAACCATCATTTAAAAAAAATCACGGAGTTCTGTTTGTCACAACAGATGTAAAGAAAACTGCAAACGAGTCAGAAGTATTCTGAAACTAAATGGCCAAGTCAATGTCCAGACTCACGTCCAATTCAAAATCAGTGGCAGGACTTGAAAATGGATGTAAACAGAGCAAATTTTAAGATTTCTAGATGTGCACAAATCTTACAGATTTAATTTCAGTGAAAAGTTGATCTGCAACACTTCTCAGATTGTGAAAATAAATTATGTACACTGCATGCTTTTGTGTTGATTCTAATACCTAAGTAAAATAAAATTAAGGTTGGAGGTTGTAAATGACAAAATGTTAAAAAGTTCCACATGTATCACCTGCAGATGAAAGTGCATTAAGATTATCAATAAACACAATTCAAGTGTGTGATCACTCCCATCCTGGTTGGTTTTAATCCGTTTACAGTCACAGTTTTCTGTCATTTTTGTTTTACATTCAGACAAAATCTTCAAAAATTTTCTGATAATCTCTCATAGCTTCTGATAGCAGTAACCGTAACATAATATAAAAGGTAAAAGTACATTCAAGTTGTGGTAGACTGATCCCAAAAGAGCTGCCACTGGAGAGAAAAAAAAACAAACTACAGGATTAACAAGGAGAAAAAAAATGCATTAATGTCGCAGAAGCAAATCTATGTGTGACGGAAAATTCAACTTCTACCCCACAGCTGAGCCGTATAGTCATTAAACAAATAAAGTGAAAACAGCAGTTACAAATGCTACAGTAGAAAAACACAAATACCTGCACCTGAGTTTAGGAAGTACCAGTTATAATCATGAACACAAATTTCTTTGTTACGATGATTTAACTGAGTTACACTAATAATTTAATCTACATTTTTGCCCAGACTAATGTTAAAAAAAAAAAAAAAATCACCTAAAGCACTGTAATGTTGATTTTTTTCTTACCACAATGTATGGATTAAGGCTTTTTAATTTTATAAGTAACCAGATTAAAAATGGGTGAAGATTAACACGTTTTTCTTGCATGTTTCTAGACAATAAAGTGATAAACTGTAACATACAGAAAGACATCCAACAGTCATCATACATGATGACAGTCATTGAAAGAAACTGCAAATAGAAATGTGATTTGTGAAAACTTATCATTAATAAAGTGAGTAAAGTATAATGTACATAAGCAGAAGAGTCAAATCTTCTTTTTTTAACCAAGGATTTAAACATCTGACATTTAAGTCACATTTACCTTCTTAAATAATCCTTAATTATACAATTTGTTGGCAATATGATTTTTTTAAAATCCAGAAATAAGAAAATATTTTGAAATAGACGTATATAATGTGACTTATGCCTGTAGAAAAATGCCCAACAGATTTCATTTCAACACAAATCAATACAACTAAAAGAAATTTATGATGGGTAATTTGGTGAAAGACTAATCTTGGTTCCCAAATTTGGACACAAACTCTGGTAAAATGCCAAGTTTTTGTTATGTAAAAACTTGGCAGCATCATGATCTGGGGTTACTTCTCAAATGGAATGGAGTTTTAATTAAATTAATTGAAATACATACAGTTCCAAAAACCAGTCACTTTTGTATCAAATGTCTGCCAGAAAGCTAAAGATTAAGAATTTAGGGTTATAATATTCAGCTTCACAGTGAGTCCAGCCTTGAATACAAACCAGCAAACAAATGGCTTCAAAACAGGGACATCTAAATTAGCCAGATTCCAGATTTAATCCTAATTTCAATAGATTATCTATGAGCTCACCTAAACAGCTATGGACTAGAAACAGCGTCATAATCTGGTAGATTTAGAGACATTTTGCAGGGTACAGTGGGTAAGTAATACCAGATAGCTCTACTAAAGAAAACTGAATGCTAACTGCATTAAATTGTGTTTCAATAAAGTACTGTTCTAACATAAATGTTAGATAATATGTGGAAAAGATTTGAAATTATTTATGAGTCTTATTTTTCTTACATCACAAAAACCTGGCAGTTTAACAAGCCTGTGTCCATCTCAGAGAAGCAGTGTTTGTACCTAATGCTCTGCAAAAGTAAATAAAGATTCTTGTTTCCATTATCTCTATCTAAAAAATACTATTTTACATACATTCTATGGTCCTGCCTGTTTTGTCCCAATAACGTGTTAATGCCCCAGTTGAAACCATTTTAATTAGCATCATTGTTACAGAATCTCACAGACGGGCTCAGTGATGTCACTGCAAGGTGCTCCCCATGTTTTTAGTCTATCTGATCCCAGACCAGCTGTGGAGGTAGGAGGTCCACCCTGAGCCGCGAGAGCCGCTTCCCTCTTCCTCACCTGAAAGGAAAAGCACCAAATATCTAGGGATTATTAAAAGCTTTCACACGTTTGATCGTCATCAGTTAACCTAAAGAAATCACTTACATTTCAGATAAAACAAAATATGATTACCAACAGTGGAAAGACGAGGCTTTTTTTAACTTCAGGATAAATTACGCAGACTTGTACCTTGTGCGATTGCAGCCAGTTTGCTCTTCTCCTCTGGACTGAGCTGCAGCATGGTGTGAATGACGGGCAGGAGCGCCTGCCTCTCGCTGCCAGAACGCAGGAAGATGAACTGCAGCAGGACGTTCTTCAGATACTCCAGGTTGGCCACGCTCTTCTCTCTCTCCTGGTTTCGCTCGAGTCGCCTAACTTCACTCTTTAACAGCTGAAGGACGATAAAAGTTACATCAAACAACACATTCCTACGAGCATAAAGGTAATTATGAATTGAATTAATGTGAAATCAACTGATTTAAGACTTTGGTTTGTTTTAAACCGCTAACTATGATAATATTTCCAAGTGCAAGTGAAAGTCTCATAGGATGTACTCCTCTGTAAAATATGGACTTTTTTCTTGCTAGACTTTTATAAGCTAAAATGGCTGATTTACTTAGAATCTCAAAGACAAAATAGCAACTGGGTGTACTTTTCTGATGATAAAAACAAGTAAAGAAAAGTAGTATTTTTCAGAAAAAATATCTCAACAAATAATTTGCATCCTTCCAATGATTAATTTACTGACATACCCCAGGCTGGGTTTTTTTAATTATTTTTTTTAAAGAAATACAAAAATAAGCCAGTTTTAGAGGCATTTGAATATGCTCTTGTGTGATGTGTTTATATGATAAAGTACACTTTATCATATAAAGTGTACTTTATATGATAAAATTCATATAAAGTACACTGACATGTTTTGGAAGTGACGTTACATAATGTAGGTTCCTCCTTAGCGTGCTGAAAATAAGCATTTGAAGGGACAAGAAACGGTTCTACACTGATTGGCACAGAGTTGTCTCGACAGCGAGTGTCACGTCACTATTCTCGCGAGAGTTCAGAAAGAGAATACATAACAAAAATGGCGGCGCCCTCACGAACAGA
Source organism: Brachyrhaphis roseni (assembly GCA_903066815.1). Classification (NCBI taxonomy): domain Eukaryota; kingdom Metazoa; phylum Chordata; class Actinopteri; order Cyprinodontiformes; family Poeciliidae; genus Brachyrhaphis; species Brachyrhaphis roseni. The sequence continues at coordinate 21,206 of CAEFZY010073331.1, read as the reverse complement.
GAAGCCTGGAGTGAAATAAAAGTGGATTTAAAACAGCAGCTGTTGCTTCGGACTGTGTTGTTTAGAGTCATATAACCTTATAAACGGAGTTACGGTGAGAAATGGGATATGAGCGCTTACTTTGCGGAGCTCTGGAGCGGTACTCCAGGCTATTTCGACTTGGTAATTTTCAGAAGAAAGCTCGAGTCTTTCAAAATGCGACCCAGTCGAGCGGGGAATCCACGCGATTATTTACCTGGTTCGGACAGAACGGGGAGATTCTTTCTCCCACAGCCCGCCAGGTAGCAGCCCGTCGAGGGTACTGCAGCTACACCCAGCCTGCCAAAGATGTCACCCTGTTCGAGCACGACAGAACCCGCTTCTTCCGGGTGCTGACTGTCTTCTGCGGCGGCCAGTTCGTCTTCTGGACGTACCTGGCTCAGTTCGCCTTCACCGGGCTCAGAGACACCGGCGGAAAAGGCCGAGCCAAGGCGCCCACCACCACCGGCCTGACCGGGATGTGGAGTTTCGAGATGAACCTGGGTTCAAACGCCTGGAGGTACGGCTTTACCCTGGGATGCCTGACCATAGGAGCGGGGATAGTCGGGCTCGGGGCTCTGTTCTGCCGGAGGTCAGTCAGTAAGGTGGTTCTACATAAGGGCGGGAGGATGGTGACAGTACGGACACAGTCTCCTCTGGGACCAGACCGAGGCAGGACCATAAATGTGCCACTAAATCAGGTGGCCTGCCACGCTCACAGACAGGAGTCCCCCTCGTTCATCCCGCTCAGAATCAAGGGACACAGGCTCTACTTTCTGCTGGACAAAGATGGGACCGTAAACAACGCCAGGCTGTTTGACGTCACCGTTGGTGCATATAGACCACTTTAATACAAGATAATGTGAGTTATTTACTGTTAAATAAAATATTTGAAATAAAATGTTGGCTCATAAAGATTCAATTTGTATTAAAACATTTAAAACCTCCTACATGTTTCCATATGTGTCAAACTCAAGGGCAGGGGGCCAAATATGGTCCTCCAAAGCTTTTCTATATGGCCCCCTGGACAGTCTCTCACAATTCCAGAAATTTATGCAAAATCAACAGATTTTCGCTTTTCTTAGCGCTAATGTATAACTGTGAGTTTATTGCTAGTTTACAGCAACAATGGTGATAAACATTGGCTACAAATGACTTCTCACTCCTACCTGCAGGTGGCAGTATTTCTTTTATGACAATGCTGACTCAGCCTTACTTGATGTCAAGTAATAAAAATGTCACATTTGATGTCATACATAAGTTGCAAATACTTTTACAGTAGTAGCACAAAATCTATGATTTTGATTGAAAAAAAAAATCAAAATCCTGGAGGGACTGATGAATGTGAAAAGATGTTCAATATAATTTTAAGTACTTATTGAATGCAGAAAGGAATTTATTCATAATTTAACAGTTTGTTACTGGGTTTTATTAATAAATTCTGGCACAAACTGGCCTTGAGAACATTCATGATCTTGATATGACCCAAAATGAAATTTAGACACTGCTGGTATGTTTTAGCAACCTTCCAGAAAACTGCAAAGATGCTGCAACACTGTTCCTTTAAATGAAAGCTAAAATGTAACTGTTTAGAAATGCCTTTGATTAGAAGTGAAACATTGATCAACATATTTTATGTACATTTGCTTGATGACTTTTAAGATTGTGCTTGACTAAATGTAATGTTTATTGCTTGTTTCATCATTGGTCACTGTATTATGATTTTATGGGAAGCACTTTGATCTGCCTTGTTGCTGAAATGTGCTGTACAAATAAAATTAAGGTTAAATAAGATGTTGATACGTACAGTGATCTGCTCCATGAGGACAGCGTTGGTGGCCTCGGTTTCGTGCAGCAGGCCGTTCATGTGCTCCATGCTGCGCGTGGCCGTGCTCAGCTTCTCGGTCAGCTCCTCTTTGCTCGGCTCCACCGTCCAAACAAACGGCTCTGGAGACGCAAAAAGCAAATTAAACAGCAGTCAAATATGAAAATTTAATAAAATTAATTACTTTATTGTTTATTTATTTTTCTGTGTGGTGGATTTCTTGATCTGCGTTCACATTTCGTACTACGAGCTAGCTAGGTGGTATGACAATAAAAAAATCCTTGAAAAATAACGGGATAGCTTTGTAATCTAGTAGTTTGTCTTGTTGGGTATACTTTAATCGTACAAATAAAAATTATTTTATGCAAATAAAATAATAAAATAATTCCTGCCAATATTTTCGCAATAATTATTTCATACAAAAATAATTGTATGAAATAATATATTATTTATTAGTAAATACATAATTTTATTTAAAAAAATATTTATAATGGTTTTTTATTCAATATTTATTTTTAAAATATTTTATTTATTATTAAATAAAAATAATTTTATTAATTTTATCTTCATTCAAATAAATAAAATAATTTTATTTGAATTAACTTTTTCTTTCCACTTCACAAAATGGGTTATACTACATGAAATCTCCTGAAAGTTAAAGGAGAATGTACTGTAAATAGCTCCTTTGTTACTGAATTTAATCTATAAACTTGTATCTTTGTAACACACCCTGTTTGGGGTCTGGGGATGTGAGCAGATGCTCCAGGGAGGGCGGGGCTGCGAGTTTTGGCGACGATCTCTCGGTCTCCGTGGTTTCCATGCCTTCCCCCTCCTCCCGGGCCATCGACTGCAGGTCGTTCAAACCCATCGCTCCCAACCCTGCTTGGTTCTGATCGGCGCTTCTCCGCTGAAGTTCTGATGCCAGAGGCTTACGGCTGGACTGGGCTGACACTGCACCTGAAGTCAGAAGATAAGACAGGCTTATAGAAGGAAAATAACACAATAGTTCAGATACAAAGTGCCAATGATTGTAGAATAGATCCTAACCAGTTGGGATATTTTTTATTTGGTTTTCCAGAACACTTTAAGCTGTGACCCTGCGGCTCCGGAGCCCCGTGTGGGTTTCTGGACCTTCCACATTGGCTCTTAACTAAAAATTATAAACTGGAAAAAAAAACAAGATATAGCAACAAATGCAGCTTTTAGCATTTTTTTTTATGGAATAATTCCATTTAAGATTACTATCATTTTTCTTTTTTTTTCTTTTTGCTATAATTAGTTTGAAAACTATGTGCAAATATTAACATCCAATATAAGAAAATGTAGCCATCATCTTTTTGAAAACGTTTTATGTTTTTCTTCTTGGTACTCTATAGATTGATTCCCTGTGGTAAGTATTTCTCAAAAACTGCTATTTTCTAAAAGATGAGGTAATATTTGTGGCTCCAAACCTGATTTATTTAGCTGGACTGAGGGCAAAAATGTCTTTTTGGATTGTAAAAGCTGCAGATCACTGTTCCAAACAGTTGAAGCATCACAAAGGAAAATGATGAGAAAGAGGGTCAGTGACTTGAGAAAGTGGGAGGATAAATATGATTCATGAAGCTGTAACTGAACCCTCTTTCTCACTTTGCCCCCGCAGCAGGTTAATAGGAATAGTGAAGCAGCTGCTGACCACCAGAGGGCCTCGTTGAGACACTGAAACAGGCACTCATTTAACCAGGATCATATGAAAACATTTACAAGAAGAAAGAAAAAACATATTATGCTCCTGAAAATCTATTTCATTTTAGCTCTAGGTATCTGGCAGACCAAGCAAACAGATGAATTAAACTTAAACACCCTCAAAGGTGACCTACCATGCTTCCTTTAACAGGTTTAGATGGGTTTATGTGCTTTACAAAAGATGTTCATTACGTTTTGTTTTTTTTACACAGAATAATTCTTGCATAATGAGATTTTAGTCTGAGATTTTGAGCTGGCTTTCACACTGAGCTGTTTTAGGGTCTCTGAACCTTTAAATCAATCGGCTGCTGCTGGCCACGCCCCCCAACTCAGCGTTTAAAATGGCTGCAAACAGATGCGTAATTACGCAACCGCAAATCTTTGAATAGCAGAAATGGAGCCTCTTGCACAACCAACTAAAATGCTTGTCTTTTCCAGTTTAAGGCAGTAAAACCAGCTAACCTAACATGATGGAATTCCGTTTGGGTTGCTAGGTGACGGGCTGGGCTTGGCTAGGGTTGCTAGGTAACGGCGCAGTGGCCGCTGAATTGGCTCATTTTTCAGTCACCAAAAAACATTAACTCACTGGCAAAAAAAGACTTGGTTTTTTTTTAAGTGCTTGGAGTGTTTTTAGATTAAGACACAACTGTAAGAATAAAAATGTGCAAAAGGTGAATCTTGCATAATAAATCCCTTTTAATAAAGGATAAACACTATTTATTTATATATATTTATGAGGTTACAAGAACTCAAGTTTGAAGCAAAATATCCAATCAGCAGGTTCATAGACAGAATAAATAAGACTGTAAAGGAGAGATTTGGATAGATTTTAGTGTGTGGTACATGCGATTTACAGTAAATAATCAAACTGCTTGATTGTACCAGTGAAACAAACACAAGCTAACTCAATCCATGCAATTAAATTCAGAAATACGTGGTGAGATAAGCCAAACGCGCCCTAAAAAACGGGGGTCTTTTATGTGTGAGACACTAATGAGGAGTCTCTCCAGATGCCAAAGGGGCCTGTTTGCCACACTGCGAGGCGGGAACAGAGCCGCGGCGCCTCGCCAACACCTGGCCAAGCTGAAGTGACAGAGAAGCAGCACACATCCACACACTCGCCTTTCCAAGTGTTTGCTGTGTGTATTTGGTGTTTCACTGCAGAGGGCAGCTGTGTGGGAGGTGATGAATGAGCTCTGCTGATAAACACACCGATATCTTCACCCCTGTGAGCTCTCTGTGTCCCATCACTCGTCTCATGAAGCGGAGGAGGAAACAAGACAGAAAACTTCTACTCTATAAACCACTTGATGCTTCAAGGGATCTCCTTAGGCGATCCTAAAGCAGCAAATGTTTTGTCTGATTTAACATCAGCCAGTGAAAGACAAAACATTTTGGAGATAAAGAAAATAAAAAAAGAACAGTTTTAATTCACTATTATATGATATTATGTATGACTTAATGTCTTGTGAGTAAAGCTAAACTATAACAAATGTTTTGAAATGTCTCACACACTTGACTGGTTCGAGAGATAAAAACTAATTTCACAAAAAAATCCCTGAATTTCAATAACGTTATTTAACGTATAAAATATAAGATGATCAATAAGTCAGTAGGCCATTAGGAATAATAAGTATTCATTACACTGAAACAATCCAAACAAAATCTGTGAAGATAAATTATCTTCCTGGTCAAATTAAAGGCAAAGAAAGTAAAACAAGAAATCTCTAAAAAAAAAATTCTAGAAGTTAAATTTGAGTAATTCTCACCAACTAAAACAAGAGAAGTTTAATCTGATATCAGTTCAGACTTTTAGGTGTATATAAATGTCTGGCTTCAACAGAAAATGACGTTTTCTAAATTTCAACTTTTAATCAAAAGTTAGATTGAACTTTGTAACAAAACTATTCAGTTTTAACATCAAGCATTTTCCAAACCTTGAAAACACACAATTCAAATTCAAGCATTTTCAAGAATTTCAAGCACCTGTATGAACCCTGATTTTTAATTTCTTTTTTTAGTTTTATAGTGTATGTAAATATCAGATTTCATGTGTAAGATGCTCTCTTGTTACATTTTGCCTGTTTAAAATGCTTCTAGCTGAGCTTACTGTTCTGGCTCCGCAGGTTGAAGAGCTGCTCCTCGACGCGGCTCAGCTGTCCCTGCAGCGTCTCTACGGTGGCCCGGTGGTCGTCCTGCAGCTTCCTCAGCTGCTCCCTGTAGATCTGCCGCTGGGCCTCCACCTGGGACGACAGGTCAGCCTGAGCCTGGGTCACCTCTGACCTTAACGACACGTTCTCTGTCTGCAACGTCAAAACCCTGGAGGACGGGTCAGAGAGAAGCAGGAAGTTAGGAATCTGGAAAGTTTGATTAGGCATTTATAGTTTGCCTTTCCAAGCATCGAATGGATTTTATTGGGATTCTATGCGGCAGAGCAACATAAAGCAGCTTAACGCTCAACTCTTAACCCACAGCATGATGCTGCCACCATTATGTTTCACTGTGGGGATGTTGGGTTGAGGGTGATTTAAAGTATTTGTGTTTCTCTATAAATCCTATTTAATGTTGGTTTCATTTGGAAAAAGTAGCTTCATCCAGATGTTTGCGGTCTCCTCTACAACAGGGGTGTCCAAAGTGCAGCCCGAGGGCCATTTGTGGCCCTTGAACTGATTATATGAAGCCGACCACTACTTTCGGCTCAGCAGTTTTGGCCCATGTACTAAAAGTTTGGACACCCCTATTTTCCACATGGTTTGAGAAAAACAGGATTTCTTACATCACTGAGGAGTAACAGTTGTCTTTGACAGATTCTTCCACCTGAGCTGTGAATCTCTGCAGCTCCTCAAGAGTAACCGTAGGTCTCTTGGCAGCTTTTTTGATTATTCCTGTCTGTTCAGGTGGATCGGAAAGTTTCTGTAGTTTTGCCGTTGATCCACGGTCTTTATTTTTCGGGACGTTGAAGAGTGAATGTCATTGTTTAATACTAAAATTATATACTAACATGGTGGATTCTAAAGGTTTTTGATTGTGAATGTGCACACCACACATTTCAGATCGTCATTTTAAAACTACTGTAACGTAAAACCCCAATAGAATACATTTACTATTTTCCTTGCAATGTGAAAGGGCATGCATACTTTTGTACAGACAGACAGTAGAGGAGAGGGGAAAATTAGACTATGTTAAACGTATGAGCACACAAACCTCAGTAGATGCAGAACAAAAATCAAAAAACGTTTCACCTCTCTCGCAGCTCAGCCTCTTTGGTGATGTTCTCCTGCAGGATTTTGTTGTGCCTCTCCAGCAGAGTGTCGTGCTCAGCCTGGAGCTGCTGCAGCTCGGCGACGCTGCTCTGGAGGCTCTGTTGGCTCTCAGACAGTCGGCTCTGCAGCTGTTCAACCTGAGAGGACAACTGCTCCCTGCAGACGACGACACACACTCGTTTTACTTAAAATGCATTTCTTCTATTTCACACATACTCACAGAGCAGAGTGGAGTAGCCAAAAACTGTGCTCAAGTGAGAGAAGCAACACTTTAACATATTTTTACTCAAGTAAAAGTAAAAAGTAGCAGTCTAAGAGTAAAAAAAAAAGTATTTTATAATAAGGCTACTTGAGTTCTGGTCATAATAAATGATTTTATGCTGCATTCAAAAATGTCCAGATGTGCAAATTCTGATATTCTGAAAAAATATTACACATAAATTGCGACAAAATAGCAAATTTAGGCAGAAGAAGACAGTCGCATCTAAAATATATTTCAGATAACATTCACAGTAGGAGGTCTGTGTTTAAATACAGCTCTAGAAAAAATAAAGAGACCACTGCATTGCACCCCATTGAAAACCTCCTGGTTATTCCACCAAATATTGATTTGTGAACTCTTTCTGCGTTAAAAGATTAGTATTGTTGTTTCTAAATGATTATGAAGTTGTTTTCTTTGCATTATTTGAGGTCTGAAAGCACTGCATGTTTTTTGTTACGTTGACCATTTCTCATTTTCTGCAAATAAATACAAAACTTGAACTTGAAGCTGAAGTTTATCCTACTTAACCTTTGACAATATGTTACAGACATTTAACAGCTGATTGGATCTTGTCAGTTTCTTCCCTCATTTTGCTCTCACCTCTCTAGTTTCCCAGAGTCTCCTTCAGGCTTAGCGCTGGTTTTACTCTTCTGCTGTTTGAGCACGTTGTGAACTCGAACCTTGTAGCTCTCAAACTCACTTGTTGTTGCCATAAGCTCAGCCTGAAATCAACAAACAGATTCAGTGGAGATATGCACAAAGAAAAAGCTAAAGCGTTTTATTTTTTACAATGGATGATGGTTACCCAATTTAATTTATTAAAAGATGAAGCTAGAGCTGTGCATTTTAAATGCTGAATATATATTTAAGAATATACCTGGCGATATGTGTGTGTATGTTTTATTATTTATTACTTATTTTCTATTTTTTGTTATGTGCAATGCTGGAACAAAATAATCCACCCCAAACTTTGGGGATCAATAAAGTAAAATATGCTGCCACCAACGGGAATTGATTGCTATCTGGAAAATTATGGATTTACTCATCAAAACTTCACGTAAAAATTTCCTTAAAGGAGTTTTCAAACTATTTCCATTGCCAATCGTGGGTCTTACAAACAGGCTGAGCATTTAAACATGATGGATGTCTGACTGAAACACGGTTGACATTGTAGATAGAGGTAATTAGAAATAATTGAGAGATAAATTATGAAAAGAGTCATTACTTTTAGCCTCATTTATCAATCGTTTCTCATGAGCAGGAGCTCAGTTCATTTGTTAAAACTGTTATACTCTTGCTGAAAAAAGCATTGCCTCTCACCTTCTTTTTCTGAGAACAGAGCTAAGAATGAAATAATTGAAGGATGAGAACCTTTGCAGTGTCTCTGTCCTGCTGCAGGCTGTGGATGCGCTGCTGCAGGGAGCTGCTGGTCCTCTGCTGCTGCTCCAAAGCGGACTTCAGCTGCTCCTGCAGGCGGTGCCGCTCGGCTGTCAGCTCACACATCTCAATCTGAAGTCAATAACACACACGTTTTAGATTACAACTGCTTGAACAAAAACTTGATTTGCTTTTTACATTTGAATCTGATCTGCATCCCCAGAACCAGAACAATCAAGACTAAAAATCCACCGGTTTAGAGTTGCTGTTGAACCATAACAAATGAAATACTGAACAACATATTTGATGCCTCTGATTTTGGTGATGGCACTTATCAAAATATAATTAGTTATTGACTGTATGGTGTTTTCTATATAACTTTGAAATTGTGTTTTTATTATGTAAAGCACTTTGAACTGCTTTGCTGCTGAAATGTGTTTCACAAATACACTTGGCTTGACTTAAATAATGTGAAATGCTGCCAAACATTTCACGTTTTGTCCAGTTTTCACTCCACACCATTGTTGTTTCTTTTTAAGCAAATAAACAGCAGATTAAGCAACTTTAAACTGCTGCCATGGAATTTACCCAGCAGGCTGTTGCTAGGTAACAAAAAAGTGAGGGAGTTGCTAGGGAACCAAAGAGTGAGTCAGTTAGTTGCTTCCACCTACCTTGGTTAGCTACACTTCAAAAACATAAAATGTTACCAAGTATTTTTTATCCAGTTTCTAGTGCAAATATCTTAATACACTTGAAATAAGATTAAAAAAAACCATACAAATAACTTTTTATCAAAATGTACTCTTGTTTTAAGTCAATAATTCCTTAATATTGATAAAAACTACTTATTCCTTTGGCAGCTCATTTCACTTATAACTAGACGTTTTTCCCATGTAATAAGTGAAATAAACTGAAAACGTAATAAGCATTTTTTCAAAAATATTTAGGAATTATTGACTTAAAACAATATCATATTTCTTGCTAAAAAGCTACTTTGTCTTATTTCAAGTGCACTAGAAACTAGACTAAAATACGTGGTAAGATTTTGTGTTTTTGCAGTGTAGCCGTGAGATGTTGAGTGGTCAGAGCCTTTCCTTTGCCTACATCCCCCAGAATGCTGTGCAGTTCTGAATCAGTGAATATTCTACACATTGAATATTCTATCAGACATATTATCCATTGATATTGATCATGTGTTTAACTCGATATATGTTGTTATTGATTTATTGTCCAGCTTTACCAGAAAGGTTGTTTTTTTTGTGTGTTACCTTGGAGCATTCTAGCTGCTGCTGGTTAGCTTCCAGCTCTCCTTTCAGAGACGCCTGCTGCATCATGAGGGAGCTTTCCTGTATGCATGAACACACGCAGATGACACATTAGTAACTCTTCCTAACATCTTCCAAGGCCTTCTCCAGTCATGCTTACACATGGCCGCATCGCTCTATTTACATTCATCAGACATCCGTGTTGCACAGTAACAGGAAATCTTTGGGGATTCGCCAACAGAAACACACACAGACCTGTTTCATGGCATCTGCCAAATCTTTTTTGGTTTTCACCAGCAGCTGTTTCATCTTCATGGTTTTCTCCTCCTCCTGGTCCAGCTGAGACTTCAAAGCCTCTGGAGACACGTGGGAACATCAGAAGAGAGCAGACATTAACAGCAAGTCAAAACAGAAAACGTGCTAAAATATAAAATAAAAAAATATGTCAAATCTAAACACACTACAGTTGCATGTAAGCTGAATATTATTTACTTCAGAAATCCAATTCAAAAATTGAAACTCCAATAGATTCATTATACAAATAATAATTTATTTTAGATGTTTACTTTAGGGTCAGAAGTCCTGGCTGCTGATTTTATGTGGGCACTACATGTTTTCTTAAAATTTTTTTAACAAATGCCTATTTTGCAAAGATTTTAATTTCTATAAAGCTAACAAACCCATATCAGGGGAGTTGTGTGCATATTTTTGGATTTATATGAATATAAAAAAAATACTTAAAATGAAGACGTTGTAGCAAATTCTTTGGGGGAAAAATGTGGAATTACTGGCTAGGGGACGTATTAAAATTACCATGCATCAGTTCAGACCAACTGATGTATAGGATTACCTACTAATATACTGTAATTTACATTAGCAAAATAATTTTCCTTTAGAGGATAGGGCACCTGAACTAACTCCAGCCCAGGGTCCCACATCCTTTTAAATACGGCCCTGCTTACAGGTAATGAAAACGTCTGAAATAAAAAAAAAGTCTGAATAATGCACAAAGCTATTATAATAAAAAATATGTGTGTAGTAGCCACAGTCTTAACCCTTTAGGGACAAAAAATAAAATACAAAATACATGAATAACTTAATTACAAATAAGCCGGTGAATAATACCGATTTTCTGCTTGTGGGTCTCCTGTGTCTGGTTTAGTGCGTTAATCTGGGATTTCAACTCCTCCACACACTCGTCTTTCTCTGTTAGTTTTCCATTGAGTTCTTTCACCAGACGTTCGTAGTCGGCCATCTCCATGTCCAGCAGGGAGCTCTGCTGTGCCTCCTAGTGGTAGAGTAAACACACTACATCATGACTGCGAAGAGAGTCAACACTTTTATCTGGAAAAATTATGTGGCTAAAAATTAGGGTTTTTTGACAAATATTTATCTTGAGGCTTATGGGCTAAATAAAAGATGTTTGTTAGATTTTTTTGCACAAAATCATCTTTAGATAATGAGATTTTAGTTTGGTCAGTTTTGCTTATTTTGAGCTATGATTAAAGTGAGTCGTTTTCACTTTAAATCCAAATAATTTGGTGGCCACGCTCTCCAACTCAACATTTGCTATTGCACTTGAAAATGGCTGCAAATAGATGTGCAATTATATGACAATATATCTTAGAAAAGCAGAAGTGGAGCCTCCTGCACAACCAATAAAAACACTAGTCTTTTCCAGCAGCCATTGTACATCGCATACAGTGGCAAAACCAAACATGATGGAATTTTGTTTGGGTTGCTAGGTGACGGGCTGTGGTTGCTAGGTAACGCTGCAGTGGCCATCATATTTGGGAGGTTTTTGAATTGATTCCTTTTCCAGACACCAAGAAACATCATTTTTCAGTGCTTTTCAGGGACCCAAATGGAAGTATAAAATGTAAATCTTGTATAATAGGTCCCCTTTAATCTATGTTTCCAAATAGGAAATAAATGTTACAGATGACATTAGGATAACTGCGATAATCAATATGTTATGCTTTTATCAAGAAAGTATGGACAACACCTGGTTTTACTGTCTTGAAAAAAGCTTTTAGATAATTTTATACTTTTACATTTTTGGTCTTCTATCACTGCTCCATAGAGAGTGTGCTCAAGTACAATCTGTGTGCCTGGTACAGCAGCAGCACATCCTCGGACAAGAAGGTGCTCCAGAGGGTTGTCAGAGCAGCAGAGAGAACTATAGGCTGCCTCCTCCCCACCATGGAACAGATTTACACTTCCAGGCTCCGCAAGAAAGCTATGGACATTTTAAATGACTCTTCACACCCTGGAAATGGTCTCTTCCAGCTGCTGCCATCAGGCAAGAGATACAGAGTAATAAAAACCAGGACAAATCGCCTAAAAAACAGTTTCTAATCGATGGCAATCATGGCACTAAATTCAAAGGCATAAGAACTTCTGCTCTTGACATCACTTTGTCAAATGTAATTCTGTTTACTCTGTGACACCTCCAGGTGCGGCGACCATCTTCGTCTATCTACTTCTCTTTTTTTGTACTATTATTTCTTTGTCTTGAGTTAAGCACAATCTCTAATCTCGTTGTAATCTATGGATGACAATGACAAATAAATCTTATCTTATCTTAAATAGTTCGTCTGTATAATCAGACTGTAAGAATCTTATTCTGACTGAAGCCTAGTCTATTACTGTTAAGAGATTTTTACAAAAACATCTTTTCTGATGCGTTTACAGACCAAAAAGAGAGGAAGTTTTCTGATTTTGATTAATTGAAAACAAAAATCCCCAGTCAAGGGAAAATTGGCGCATCAATAAAATGATTATTTTATATCTTCAACAAGTGTAACTTCCAGCAATTAGACTAACATGCATTCACTTTTTGAACAAACAAATACAATTATTCCAGACATTTTGATATTATAAGGACTCTTCAAAATAAATGTATCTACTCGTTAGAACACAACATCCCTTTCCCTTTAAAAAAAAATCTGTATCACCATCCAGTTTGTTTGACTGAATTAACAAAGTGGACAAAAGACAAAGTCAGACCTCCAGGCAGCTCTCAAGTGTACTATGTAGGCCTCCACTAATGGAAAAGTAACAGCAGCTCGTTCTGCTGTGGGCTAAAGCTGCTCCGTTTCTCTGTGACGTGCCGCTGTGGCTTCAGGCTGGCCATCACCGGCTCGAGTCGACCCGAAGAAACACACTGGGTCTGAGAAACGCTGATGTGTTTGGGTACCTTGCGTAGCAGCTCCAGCTCCTGGGCGGTCTGCTGGGACTGCTGCTGCAGCCTGTGGAGCTGCGCTGTCAGCTCCTCCACCTCCTTTGTGGCAGATGACAGGTCCTGGAGGGGAGAGCAAACACTTTGAGCCTGTCAGTAAACTATAACACTGCTCTATCAGATTTAATGAAATCAAGTAATTGATTTACAAGATTACTTTGCAGACATTTCAAATACTTCCAAAAAGGATTTTCTGGTTAAATAAAAGGCGCAGTATTATGTAAAATCAACTTTTTGAACTTTACATCATGTTATAATGTTATTTCCTCATCAAAAATAAACTTGGAGTGTTACTTTGATCTCCATGGCAACAATTCAGCTGTGCAAAACGCTTGGATGAAACTAGCTCCGCCTTCAGGGTGCAATTCCTCCTAAGAGCTGCAATTTCCAAGCTTCCGCCACACAGAGCAGCGCTTCCCTACAACTCCGCTACTCAGCTCCTTCAGACTAGCCAGCAATAATTAGCAAACACCTGATGGAGCTGCTGAGCTTATTAAACAACCAGCTGCGCTGGTAAAATGTTACTAAACGGTTAATAGAGGAGCGATGTTGTGATGACGTCCTGAAGGCAGCGTTTCAGAAAGAGCAGGAGCTTTTAAAGAGACAGGCCCAATTTACATTATGAAGTCAAATTTATTTTAAGTCACATTTGACATTTATCACTTAAAACAACACAGTGACTTGATTGCACTGTAAAATGACACTATGTGAATGGATGATTCATAACACTGCCCCTTTAGTCTTCCATGTGTGTTCATGTCCACCTTAAGCTTCTGGTCCTTCATGGCTCTCTCGGCCAGCAGGTCTCTGTCCAGGCTGGCCAGCTGTTTCTGCAGCTCCTGGTTTCTGGCCTCCAGCTGCTTCACCGCGCTCCTCATGGTCTCCAAACCGGCCTGCAGATCCTCCTTCTCACTGCTCAGCGTCTCCTTCTGCACAAACGGCCACACTCTTTACTGAAATAAGTTCAATAGTCGGCCATCAGAGTCTGTAAACAATGTTTTATCATGACATTTACAGCTTTTTAAGTTTTGTTTTACTGCTTTTACATAATAAATATACTAATGTGTTCGATTTATTTATTTTATTGATTTATTAAATACAAATCCTGCAAAAAACAGAACCTTAACGGGGTGGATAGACGGAGGACAGATGGATAAAAGAAAGATGGGCAGATTGAAGGAAGACGACTAACAGATGGAAAAATGGATGGAAGAGGTGACGAATAGATGTACGGGTGGATGAAAGGATGGATGGAAGAGCTGATGATGGATGAAAGGATGGGTGGATGGATGGATGAACGGACAGATAGATGAAAGGATGGATGGATAGATGAACGGACGGATGGATGAAAGGATGGATGGATGGAAGAGATGTCGGATGGATGAAAGAATGCATGGACGGGCGGGCGGATGTAGATTATGTGACGATATGGATTTCCACCTCTTTTATACTTCTTTTGTTTTATTTATGTAAAACCACCATAAATGGAAGTCATTTTATTTTACAAATTCAGATTTAAATCATGAACAGATTTCTGATTGGACAGCCTGGAAATACAATAAAGTCTTAAATTTGACCTTTTCCATTTCTGGATAAGAACAGAAAAGGAAGAAACTTGACAGTTTTGATTTTCGTTTCCTTGAGCAATGTCCAAGATGATTTAGTTTCGTTTGTTTTTATGAGCGACCAGAAAAAACTTTCTCTTAAAACAGAAACACAAACAGACTAAAAAGAGGAGCTGAACTTCATTCACTGCTGAGATGAGCTTGTAGTCAAAAGAACCAATCCTGCTCAAACATACGTGGCGTTTCTGAAGAACCACCCGGGCGAATCTGACATGAGTGGCTCTGTGGGGTTTCCTCCAGACACAACGCTCAACAAGCGGCGGCTGCAGCCGTCTCCAGGCAGCTGTCAGCCAAACACCGAACTGATGATGGGTAAACTCAGACGTCGGGAACAACGCAGGGATCCCTAACTAGCTTCGGTGTGCGTGATCCCACTGAGAACCTTTAGCTCATCTGAGACTAAACCGAGTCTCAGGAAACGCAGCAGATGGAGGCTATACCTCGCTCCATTTACCTGCCAGACAGTTATGAGCTTAGAGGGGGAAGGAAAGGAGTTATATATACAAAAAACTATTTCTCCCTTGTGCAGCCAGACACATCTGATGGTCTATTTGTGGGATGTATCTGGGAGATGTGTAGCTGGCTAAAATGACTCTGTAAATCATGTGGAGTTATGCTCGCTGGACAAAGTTTCACAGCTAAGATTTACAGGAGGCTGAGAGCATTTTGTTTGTTGTGTGTGTGTGATTGAGTGTGTATCCCAGTTACCTGTGTGACAGCACTGCTGAATCGCTTGGTCAGCTCGGCAATCTGTCTCTCGGCCGCCTCCACCTTCTCCCTCTCCTTATCCAGTTGCTCTGTTTGCCTGTCGTAATCTATCTGCAGGTTCTAAACACACACACACACACACCCCTCCTCAATATTCATTACTGGAGGTCGGTTGAACAACTCAGTGAAGGAAAACACACATTTCAGCTGCATTTAAATTTGGCTATGAGACAAAACTCTCATTAGACACAACAGAGTGCTTCCCTCTGTAATAGAGACACAGCTGCAGGGCGTTTATGGAAACCACTGGGAGCAATATTACGCTACGCCAATTAGCTAAAAACTGTGTTAGGAAAAAAAAAGGAGATGATTAATCAAATTTGCAAGTTTTATTTTAAGCGTATTCGCATTGTGATCAAATGGAAGAAGGTTTGTAAAGTGTGGAGTAAGTTTGCAAAAAAAAAAGTGTCCTTTCACTGCAATTACGGTTTTTCCACATCCAAAGATTTAAAATTTAATCCATTATTTTTTACTAAACACCTCAAACTCAATGAGACGGGTTGGAGTGTAATGAACATACAATAGTTTTCATATCTTGTCACAGATTAGGGCTGAAACAATGGATTAATTATCCATCGATTATTGAAATACTCGCCACCTAATTTAGTAAAGGACTAATCGCGAATATACAGACCAAAAAAAGGCCATTTGCTGAAAGAACAACACACTTAACTGTACAAAAAGATGCAAAGGCAGAATCCCAAAAACCACAAGATGTGAAAACCTTCAAAGGTTATGAATAACTTTGGAAACTTTTCTTTAGTTCATTACATTATCAAGTAAAACACTATTTACTAAAGAGGTAGAGGGATTATCGGACAGTTTCCCCTTCCTTGAATTATTACAGACTTTTAACAGCACTACTGATACATTAATTTAAATTTCATTAATGTACTAATTTATCCAAATCCTTGTCAACTATGATTATAATAATATTTAGTGCATCCTACCTTGTATCCTTCAGCTCCATGAATGATATCTTTCATTGATGTGTTGATCTTTTCCCGCTCCGCTTTTAGTGACGCAACTTCCTCCTTCAGGGTTACAACCTGAAAAGAAGTCCAATAAATTATACTTTTAGCAATGAACAATTATTTATATAACAACTACAGAAAATGTCAGAATGATTTAATTCATCTACAGTTTCAAGGGTTTTGCTTTTCATCCAGAGCCACATCTAGGAGGAGCTGGGCCCTGGGCTTCAGACAGTTTGATGCCCAACTCTCACAAATTTCTTTTGCTCATAAAAATTAAATTAACAGTAACAATTTCAATTGGGGACCAAAATGAAATATTCAACAAAAACAAATTCCACTAACTCAACAATAGTTGACAAGACAAAATATTTTAATAATAATTATACACATAGAGTAGTCACATTTTTTTAATTACTGAAAAAGAATGTTAATTATTATGCACCCAAAACTGAAAAAAAAGAAAAGATTTTGTTTGCCTTATTAAAATTAAAGCACCCAGTTTGAAAAATTAACAAAAAAAAAACAAAAATTTTTTTTTAATGCCAAAAACATGAAAGTGGAGTCTCAGAAAGAGCAGGAACTTCTTAAAGAGACAGCGACCCAATCAAAGCATTAAATTGCAATTATTTTGGAGCCCTTAGACTCACAGATGTGATGAAAATATTCTGACTACCTCCTTCTTGCTGTTGTCCAGTTCCTTCTTGGCTTTCACTGCTACTGCCTTGATTTTGTTCATCTTCTCATCTTTTTCTTTGATTTTATCCTCCAGGAGAGCTGAGGGAAGAAAATGTTTTACTTATTTTTCATTTTTTTGAAGACTGCTTATTCAGTGAAATTAAATTGATGAGATCCATGAGCACACCTAATTTCTTGGTTGTCTCATTGGCTTCACTTTCCTCAGAGGAAGCAGATTGGACA
This sequence comes from Brachyrhaphis roseni, assembly GCA_903066815.1. NCBI lineage: Eukaryota > Metazoa > Chordata > Actinopteri > Cyprinodontiformes > Poeciliidae > Brachyrhaphis > Brachyrhaphis roseni. The sequence goes on along the minus strand of CAEFZY010073331.1, from coordinate 3,942 downwards.
TTAGATTCCTGTGAACAAAAAAAAGATAAAAATACTAGAAGATAAAAATAGCACCAGTAAAATGTATTTCCTTTAACACTATTTTTTTGAGGTGGAGATCTAAACCAGGAGTTTAGAAACTTTTTGATGCCACGGTCTCACAAACAGCATGGAAATGCTACAAAATGTGTAACTTTTAGATGGTTTTTCCTCATTTTTACTCACTATAACAATTATTACATTCATTTTTAACATAAATGTGCCTCATATCTTTGGTTTTTAGTTGGTCATGAATTCTGTGGTGGAAAATGTTACTATTAGGTAATATATTATGACATAAACATCGGATTAATAAAGTAATAACATATTACCTGATGCAATTCTTTTGATTATAAGTAATATTTTACTTCATCTTCACAGTTCTTGTGTTTTTTTTATGCAGAATTTCTTCCACAGCAGGGTGGCTGGACTTTTCCTTCTGTCTTTTTCTTGACAGAATTTTTTTGATTTTGTGCTCGTGTCTCTAACTTGAGGAGCAAAGCAGTTTAATAAATTTGACTAGAAGCCAATTAGAAAGATGAGCATCAGAAATAACATCTCAACTGGTCTCATTTTATTCCTTCAAGGTATTTATAAATGATTTAGCAGAGACAAAGTCTATTTCTCACAACTTAAACTGATTTTAGGAGAGTGTTTTTTACGTCATTTTTTGATATTGTACTGGGTTTTTGTTGTAAATAATTGTTTAAATGTATTGTTGTCAAGACACTATAGTGAGTTTCATCCAGGTTAAATAAAAGGCTAAAGATAAAGAAGAAGTTTTTTAACTTATATTTCCTAATAATGATTGAAAAACAGATTATGTTTGATTTAAAAAAATACATTAGATTTAATTTTTTTTAGTTTTGTTTGTTTTTCCTCCAACTTTAAGCATCCTTTGTTGGTTCCCCAGAGGGCTGCGCCCCTCATTTTGAGAAACAGTCCTAAACGTGATGTGATCAGATGTTTGACCCACCTGCAGAGCCGTTATTTCGTTCCTCAGCTGTGAAACCAGAGAGTCCTTCTCTCCAAGCTTCGTTTCCCACTCCTCCCTCTCTTCTTGAGCCAGGGAAGCTTGGCCCAGGAGTTTCTGGTTCTCGTCGCTAACCTTCTCATTAACCGACTTCATGTCTTGGAGATCTCTCTGCAGCCCCTCTACATCCTTCACTACGTCCTTGAGGTTTGATCTCAACATGTTTCGCTCCTTTTCCAGGTCTGCAATGTGAGCCTGGAAGTCTGTCTGGATCTCTTCCTGTCTTTTCTCAGCCTCCATCTCTTCAAGGCTTCTCTTTAAGAGGTTTTTCTCGTTTTCGAGCTCTTCGACTCGCATCCGGAGATCTTCCAGCTGCTCCATTGACTTTCTGAGGACTTCAGATTGATTTTCCTCCTGCAGCCTCATGGAAGCACCAGATTTCTCTGCCTCCTCTGTTAGCGACTTCACCTTCTCCTCTAGTTGTTGCTTTTCAGATTCCCTCTGCGCCATGTGAGCCTCCAGATCAGCCATCTTGGATGCCATTAGCTTTCCGTCTTCCTGAAGCTTGGACAGCTCCAACAAGGCCTCCTCCTGTTTCTGATGGAGATCATCCCTCTCCGTGGAAAGCTCTTTGATTCTCAGCTCCAAACCGGACACTGTCTCCTCATAAATCAGCGTCTTCTCCTTCAGATTTTCTTCCATCTTTTCCTTTTCCTCCTTCAGATGCTTCACCTTGTCGTCTGTTTGCATCTTCAAGCTTTCCACCTGCTTGTTGTTGTCATCTCTGAGTAAAAGTGTTTCCCTTTCTTTCTCTTGCAGCAATGACTCAATTTCTTTCGTTCTGGTGTCATTCAAACTTTGCACTTCGTCTTCTTTGAGCTTCAGCAGGTGTTGAGCTTTGTCCCGCTCTTCAGTCAAAATGGCGGCAATTTCTTTCAGATCTTGAATCGTGTTCTCCTTCATCTTCAGCTGTGAGAAGATCTCCTCGTTCTGCATAGTCAGCTCCTTCACAGCCTGCTTTAAAGAGGTTTCTTCTTCTTCTGCAGAAGTGTAAGGTTTCTGGCTTTCAGCTGAATAATTTTGCTGAAGGTCTTGGATATTCTTCATCAGAGAGTTTTTCTCCTCTGTGATTTCAGTCATCCTCACCCGCAGCTCATCCCTCTGCTGGGTGAGCTGCTCAATTTTTTCCTGAAGGTCTCGCACCGTTTCGGCACCCTTTTCCTTCATGGCGTTGTACTGCTGGACAAAATCTTTGGTCTTCTCCCCCAGCTCTGTCTCCACACTTTGAAGTATGTCTCTCATCTGCTGGCACTCGGCCATGGCGTCGTTGCGTTCTCTGGTTAAGGCCTCACATCGAGCTGTCAGCTCCTCATTCAGATTCAGGTCACTGCTTGATATCTCAACGGGAGTTTTAACTTCTTCTTGCTCAGATTGAAGCTTCAGCTCGGGTTCGGTGGTCGGACTGTCTTTATTCATCTGCAGCTCGTTGATTTTGAACTCGAGCTCTTCTTTTTCCACCTGGAAATCCTCCTTGACCCTCTCCAGCTCTGCTTCAAGCTCCGCCTTCACGTTGCTGAGCAGCGTGAGCTCGTCCTGCAGCATGGTGTTCTGGGACTGAACGTCGTCCAGCACCGTCCTCAGTCTGCTGAGCTCGCCCTCCTCGCCGCCGCTCTGAGGTTCGGCTTGTTTGCACCCGGACAGCTCCAGCATTTTGGCGATCCCGGCACCACGGCTGGGGTCCTCGTCTTCCTCCTGAACATCCTGCAGGTAGCTGTCTGCAAAAAACAGAACAACGTTGCCCCAAGATGCTGCTAAAGTTAGAAATAAGTCATTATAATACAGTCACTCGTACCCAGACCTGTCACAATAACAGTTTGCTGGATGATAAATCGTCACAGAAATTATATTATGGTTATTTTGACACCATTTTTACCTAATATAATGATAATTGCATCATAATGCAAATCTGTCCTCTGATAGGTGAATAAACGCAAATTTAATACAAAACACTCCAAACTAGAACAGAAAGACATTTTAGGACACAACAACCAAAACCAATAATAAATAAAATAGAATTAAATAATACAAACAAACATTACTGACAGCAGCTTCTGTCAATAATGTTTTTCTTGCGTGGCCTGTTAGTTTAGTTGGCCACGTTTAGTATGTTTGCAGTTCTGACATTGATTTTTAACCTATAAATAATTTACATTTCTCCATTACCTGTTTGCTGTGTTCAAGATCTTTTATAAAACCACCATTATTCTCTAATAAACCTCTAATAAATAGCTATATTTATAATGAGATTACATTTCATACAACTTGATTCTTTTTTGTTGACCAATTAAAAGTATATGTTGCATTTAATTTTACTAAAGGTATCAGAGTAAGGGGGTAAATACACTTTTTAGACATTTAGCTGTAAAATATGTACGCGTTTGTAGACCGTGCTACTGTTCTTTCGTTTTGTTTGCTTTTGTTTTAAATTGATTTTGTTTGCATATATCTTTGTTTATTCTTTTATTATGTTGAATAAAGTAAAACTACAACTAAAAATTGAAAAAATTATGTATAAATTGTCTTTTATTTCATAACTATGCACCACTTTGTGTTGATCTGTCAAATCACTCTAAAAACAAAATCTTACCAAGTATTTTTGTCTAGTTCTACTTCAAAAACCTTAGTATTCTTGAGGTCAAAACTGATTTACAAGTAACTTTTCAGCAAAACACAGGAGCTTGTTTTAAGTAAATAATTATTTACTACTGATAAAATACTGATTCTAAGTGAAATAATCTGCCAGTAGAAAAAGACATTTTTCTACTGGCAGAAAAATGTATTCTGCCATGTACTGTCTTCTGTAAATGGCAGAATACATTTACAGAAGACAATTTTAAGTTAAAATGTCTTGTTCCACTGGAAGATTATTTTACTTGTTACTAGCACTTTTT
>CAEFZY010073329.1:0-22323 GCA_903066815.1 Brachyrhaphis roseni | reverse complement strand
ATTTCATTCGGGGGTGTTTTCTTTTTTGTTTGCATGTTTTCTCTTTTGCTGCGCATTTGCACCTGTCGGCCACCGTACCTATGGGATTGTAAACACACCTTGTTGCTTATGCACTCACACCATTTTTTCTAACTCGAAAACATGTTGTTGTTTTTTTTCTTTCACAAAACATTTTATTGGCGTGTTATGTTTACTCAGGTTGGCAGTTCCACATATAACATAAAATAAGACATTGCTTAAAAATATTAGTCATAATATTTTCTATACTTATAAGTGAAAAAAAACTAAATAAAACATTTATTTACGAAGCTAGTTATTTATTTTTCATGATGTCATCATTTGGACTCCAAGCCTTTTTGAGCGCGTGCTGTAGTTCCTTCTATAAATATTCAAATGAATCATCAATTACGTTTTGCTAATTGAATGCGAAATGTGTTACTGCTGAGGTGAGAAATTGACGTTCCGAGTTAAGCTGCACGGATTTCGAAAATTAAATCTGTGCGCCCTGATTTAAAGGGGCCGCTGCAGGTCAGATCCACCAGAACACCCGGAGACATCTGGAATTGATTCATATTGAAAGGAAATTTGTCTTTACACAAAAAATAAATAAGTAAATAAATAAAAATCAAGATGCTGAGCAGAATTTTCTTCGCCTGTATTCTTCTCTGTCTGTTCTGCGCATGCTCTCCCCTGAGCTGCAGGTGGATGGAGCATAAATTCAAACAGTACAGCACAAACTCATTATCTCTGCTGGATATGATGGTAAGAAACAAGATTTATTTTTTTTTATATATATATTTAATATTTGATAAGTTCAGAGTATTTGCTGATATTTATGTCTTTATGATGCAGGCTTACCATTCCGTGAATCAGGACCCCGAGGTGAACATTGAGCCATTCCCTTATCCTCTCTACCACCAGGCGTCAGGAGCATCTGTAAGGCATCTACAAAATCAAAAATTAATACTTATTTTTTGATTATTTGCATGTAACAACCTGTCAATGGTCTCCTCCTTGTTCCAGGCGGAGGGTAAACTTGCCTTCACTGTCCAGGTTCTGAAGGAGGTTTCTGCCCTGTTTGAGGAAGATGACAGCTCTTCATCATGGCAGGAGGTGACAATGGAGGACTTTCTCAATGTTGTCAACAAACAGGCTGATGAACTACAGCTCTGTGTAAGTACAATTCATTTGTAAACCTCTGATTTATCTTGCGGCAGTATTCACACCCGATTTCGACAAAAAGTTTTGTCACGATATGACAACATACCTGATTGTACAATAACGTGGTTTACACAATAGACCAAAACAAAATAGCACCTAATTGTCACATTGAAGGAAAAGGTTATAAAATGACAAATTAGCCAACAAGTTGTGATGGGGTTCTGACAATGTTTGAAGATCTATAGACTGAGATCTATTCCAATTGCTTTGTATAAGACAACCTTAACTCAGTCAAATTAGATAGAGGGTCACTGCAAACAAGTTTCACATCTTGCAATTCCTTATTTGAAAAATTAGATCATTAAATGAAAAATTAATTTATTTCACTCACTCCATTCACAAAGTAAAACAGTTTATATGGCTTACTTTCATACAAGCTGCCTTTTACAAGCAATTATTTCTGATAATTATGAATTCTTACAATTGCAGTTGATAAAAACAACACATTTAGCAAGCATATTCTAATTTTGTCATCTAAAGATCAACTATTCAGAGCAGGATGTGCATTGTTAGTTTTCTCACACAAGTAGCATTTATCCATATTTGGTTAGTGGTAAATTGCAAATAAGACTTCTTATGGCTTCCTTCTTTCAGCAATGGCTTTCTTCTCACCAATCCTTATAAGCCCAGGTTTTTCAATGACACAACAAATAGTTGTGTTGTTCAAAGATTCTCCAATCTCAGCTGTGGATCTCTGCTGCTCCTCCAGAGTTGCCGCGGTTTACTTTATTTGCTAAATCATGGACTTCTGAAGGCGGTTGGATGCACTGAATTTTACTTCAGAGTAGAGAGGCTCAATATAAATGCATAACGCACTTCACACTTTCAGATTATGTGTAAGAACATTTAAAAACCATATATCATTTCACTTTTCACTTCATTTTAGTGCTCCTTTGTGTTGGTCTATCACATAAAGGTCCAGTAAAAACGCACTGACATTTGAGAATGTCATGAGGCAAAATACATATGAATACTGGAGGTGTTAACCCCACCCAAACAGAAAGGTTAACCTTAAACCTTTTAATGAATAAATATTCATTTTATTATTTTCTTTTTTTAGGCTGGAAACCCAAGAAGGACAAACAGGAGGCTGCACATATACTTTAAGAAGCTCTCAAACAGCGTGTTTGGACAGATGGTGAGTCTCCCTTTCTAATTTGGTGGCTAAACTTGTCACCTGTTTTATTATTTTTTCTTTGAACATAATCAGCAGTTTTGATGTATTACTTATTCCACAGGGCCACAGTGCTGAAGCCTGGGAGTTGATCCGGAGGGAAATCAAACTCCATCTAATCAGAGCGGACCATCTGGTTTCTTCTCTGTTCATCTCTAACTGAAGGCTCAGCTTTTCCAGCAACGATCTGTTTATTTATTTGCTTATTTATGCATCTATTTATTGCTTTTTTTTTTGTATTAAAGAACATGGAATTGACTATCAAATATATTCCAAGGCACAAATTTATTTACGGCATATATATTTTTATTTAAAAACAATAAAAATCACCCTATGAAGCAACCTGAAATCTGTTTTCTGTTACACCCAGATGTATAACATGAAGTCAGCCTCGGTGAGGCTCTAATGGAGAGCAGTTCTATGCTGCTATCATGTGACAAAATGGAAACAAAATGAGATACAACAAAGTTTATCAAATAATTATATAAAGCACCAAAAAAGAAAAAAAAAAAAAAGCTGCAGAAATTTCAGATGTTAGAGCAAACAATTTCTTTCACAATCAACACTAAAATGTATATTATCAACGCAAAAATCAGCCAAAAGCATGCTGCCTGAGATGACAATATTCAGGTCATTAACTAAAAGACTGCATTACTGTTTTGTAAAGAATCATTTGATCATTCTTAATGTAAAATGATGAGACGGATCAAACTTGAAGATAATGACTCTACTGTTCTGATTTTTTTTTAAAAACATAACATTTACAAACCCACACTGGGACACAATTCATGCATTCATACAACTACCACCAATGAAGTTTCTTTGTGGTTGTTTGAATTGAGTTGATGTCCTTTAAATTTCGTTAGAAGTGATATTTCTGCCCTGCTGGGTCACAACTGTCAGCTGCTGTTATTTTATTGGGCAAGTGCTGGAAAATGTAGTAATAAACCATTTAAGCATATGACAAAAACTGCACAGTTCTGGGTAAAACACAGATATATTCACACCCGACAGGAGGCTTGTCTATCTGCTTTTCACTTCACAACTGAAAATTATGACTATGTACTCCAGATGAATGGGGCGGCAGTAAATGTCAGTCTCACTCCCATGGGGCCTCGGCTCCTTCAGCCCGGGCGTACGCCGTGAGATCTTCATACAGACCTCCTCCACATGCCTCGATGGCCAAGCCCTGAAATAGGGGATTAGATAAAATTAATTCATATAGGTGTTTGATTCCAATGTATATTCAAAAGAGCCAACCAAAGATTTTTCTTTATCTTTGAGTACATTTCTAGCATCTAGCGGCTGCACTTTCTTGTGTCTGAGTCAACATGAATGACTCAGACACAAGAAAGTGTAGCTGCTAGACGTAAAAAAAAAAAAAAAAAAAAGAAATGCTGACATTAACAACAAATATTTGCATCAACTTTGATGACCTTTCTACAAAAGGTCATTCTGGGTAGTACTTTGTTTTTTCCAAGAAAATAACAGAATGATAATAAAAGGTCTACTTAGGACTGACCTACCCTTCAGCAGATGTATAAATCCCCAACATTAAACATTGTAAAAACTTCACTAAATAAATAAATAAATAAATAAATAAATAAATAAATAATGCTGCTAACCAAAAACGTTTTAAGGCTAGTCTGTAGTTTTGGACTAGAAATCTAGAATACAATACAATGTGATACAATATTGTAGAATAAAATTAATAGAAAAAATTCTACATTATTTACACTGACCAAGTGTTACAAATAAATAATAATTAATAATAGAATTTAGAATTCACAGCAGTATTGAAGCAATGTGCTTTATTATAGACTTAATTGCGTTCACAGAAAAATTGCTGTATTCTCAGCAGATCTGTGCTATAATGTCTTATCTTTATTTTAGCTTATGTTGCATCTGATTTATGTTGCATTTTAAGAAAATATATAGGATAATGTAATTAACAACAACAGTATTAATTAACCAGAGACAACAACCACTCAATCTTAAATTAAAATATTGTTCCTGGTCTTAGTGGAATATTTCTGCTCTACAGTTACTGGTTCATATTTAAATGAGCAATGTTCAATAAATCTAACTAAATTTAACCATTTACAACAGTATTTTTACTCAACAGTAAATCTGTAGATCCCCAATGTTTTATAATTTTACTGTAAAATCATATATATTAGATGCTTAATTGGATAACTATTGTCAGTGACTTCTCTTTATATCAACAAAAACCCATTATAGCGTATTTCTTAATCTTCAGATGCTAATTTTAATGTTACTGTGAATCAGTTCTGGCGACAGGAAAACATAGTCCAGACACAAAGCTGCCAGTAGCTCCAACAAAGGATGAAGAACAAACAAAGCAGTTGTGGTTAAAAGGTCAATGATGCAGGAAGACAGAGCTTCCTGTTGGCTGTCAAGATTACACTTGTACTTGTTATGTAAAAAAGGAACATCTGTGAAGAGGTTTGAGTGTGACATGGCCTTATTAAAAATAAATGAACAAAGGAAATGTAAAACCAGGTTAAACAAACCTCATAGATGTGGTCAGTTTCAGGCTCTTCGTATAAGCTGTCGTTATCTTTCACCTATATGAACGGGAAGAAAGAAGCTACATCAGATATTTGGCATGAAATTTATGAGTACTGTAAATAAATATACCCATCCATATATTTTCTAAAAATAAATAAATAAATTGTGTACTGTTATGAAGAACAGAGAACCTCTGGAGCACAGTCAAGGCCAGAATTCATAAACAAAATTCATATACATTCAATACTTTTTAATGTATTTTTATGTTGCTTTACCAGTGTATTTATATTATTTGCTTATTACCTTATGTATTCATCAATTCATACATTGCTGTTTTATCAATTACTCTGTTATCTTAACTCTCATACCCAGGCCCATCAAAAGTGCCACAATTTAACAAATAGTGAGTCTTTATATATTATTTAACTACATTATGAATTAATCAAAACAGGAAGTGCATGCATTTAATACATTAATTGGTGGATGTATTCAGAGAGATTTGAATCCATCATTAGTTGAACGCATACATAAATATTTAAATGTAAAATTTTATGTTTTAGAGTGGATCACTTCTGAACAGAGCTCTACTGGGTTTTATTCAGGGATATCAGAGTGAAGCGGGTTGAGAAATGCATGTAAACCCTGATGGTTTGATTTTTCTTTCACAGTCAGGTGCTGCTTTGTGTGCTCTATCACATAAAATTTTAGTAATATCCATGAAAGTTATAAGCTTATAAAATATACATAGATACAAAGCAGCATAAATGACCCACATTTACTATATATATTTATTAAACAACTTTTTTTTTTTTTTCCTCTGAGGAGTTTTTGCGGTGCTAGTGGCTCGTATTTTTTATGACAGTAGGCTGACAGGAAAGGGGGGAGGACACACGGCAAAGGTCACCGGGAGTCGAACCCGTGACGTCCGTGTCGAGGACTAAGGCCTTCAAACGTGGGGAGTGCTAACCCCCTGCGCCACTACACCACGCTCCTATTAAACAACTTTTAGATGAATAAATATTTGTTCATCTGTGTTAGAGTTTAAATAAATTTGGAAATGGGACCATAAATATTTAAATGTGCCAGTAAGCAAATAAAGTAAAATTACAAGTGTCTGCTAAAACTATTTCAGTAGATTTTGTGCTGCTGTAAAATTATTTAAACTTTTACTGCGACTTGTCAAATACACCCCAGCATTTGCTTGGTTACATCAATTTATATTGACCACAACAACCCCATTGAGTGACCCTGACACTAGATTAATACAAATAGTACTCCTAATTGTATTAATCTAATTTGTATTATTCTAGGTAGGCAGAAGTACCCAGGTGTTGTTGCTAAATACGTCTATCCCTTTATGACCAGATCTTCTGATGGCTAATGCCAGCAGGATAATACATAATGACACAAAGCTCAGATTATCTCCAGCTAGTTTCTTGTCATAATAAAGAGTTCACTCTACCCCAGTGCCCTCCAAAGTCACTAGATTTGATGATAGTTATAGGAAACTACCAAATTAAAAACAATTTTTTTCTTTTTCTAACCTCTTTCTGTCTGATTGTTGGGGGGGAGGGGGAAATCATAATTTCCCTTATAATAAATATGCTTTTGTTGTTGAGTAAAGAACAGTGTGATGAATACAATTCGTACCAGATTTTGTCTACGCAGTAGATAAGCACCGATACAAACACCCAATAGCAGTCCCTGCAGGACAATAAGGCCATCCTTCATCTGGCTTCTGTACTGGGCTTTGATGGGGTCATAGGGCCCTATGATGGAGTGAAAAATGAGAAGTTACAGGTGTGTTTTCACTGTGTATTATTTATTTCTATCACACAGAGTCTTGTCCACTTACTGACTACTTGTACTTCAGTTCCAGGACCAAAAGTGCCATTTACTGAGCAGTAATACACTCCTCTGTCCTCTACTTTGAGGTCCGTGAAGTAAAGGAAAGGGGTTTGGGTCATACCTTCACTTTCAAACCGAATTCTTTCACTAGGCACAATCTTATTCTTGTCTGCACCATATTTGTCAGCTTTGTGCCACTCCACTGTGCTTTTCAGATGTGGTTGTGAGACTTGGCAGTAAATAGGCACTTTCTTATGAGGTCTTAATCCGTAGAACCTGGGTTTCTGGCTGATCTGCAGGGTGACTGAGCAGACAACAGAAAAAGTTACAACAAATTGAAAAAGACAGCGTTTGCCATTCCACTTAGCCTCAAGAGAGCTGTCTCATTTTTGAGTACAGTTTACTTGGGCACAAGAACATAATTTACATGGGCAAATTTTGTATTTGGATATCTAAATCTTAGGACTAGTTATCATCTGAGGTAATCCTAGTGTAAGCGCTGTGAAAACGTAAAGTCCAAGTGTATTTTTATGCTCTTGACATGTAATTATTCTGGTTGTAAAAATCCTAACCTGAATTTAGGAACTGAGGGAAAAATGACTAGTGACTGCCAAGATGAATAATCAGGCCTGAGGAAAAATAAACAGAGGGAATCTGAAACATTAGTAACTACAACCTAAATCACATTCTAAATACACAAAAAATACAAAATACGAAATTAACAGCTGAACTAACAACTATAAATAGAATGCCAAATAAATACATAGAATAAATAAATAGAAATCCACATGAATCCTCTATCCAAGTATTGGGGGTAATTTTTTCAATTAATGTAAATAAGCAAAAGATAACAAATTAATCCCATGTGTATCCATGTTTTAATTGTAAAAGATTACTATCATTTCTGATATTTTAAAACTAAATATTTTACCAATGTTCAACCAAATATTCAGTTATTAGAGCAGTTTACTATAGCAGCAAGACTTGTAGGCAACATCAATGTTCAATGCTTATTATTAAAATTATGCATTTTATGGAACAATTAAACAAACAAAAATCTAGCTGAAGTCCATTTTACCAAAAATGTTAAAACCGATTAGCAAAAGCAAACATACAAACATTTCTGTTCTGAATAAAATTATTTTACTTCATAAATGATTAGTAATTGAATGGGTTATAAAGCATGAGGACTTTCTTTTATGTGAATTCTTTAAATGATAACTTGTCACAGATATGCATGATGTCTGATGGTTAAAAAAAAATGATGTCAGTTTTATCCTGTATTTTATTTACAGAGTGACTCAAAGCTGAGGAAAACAACCACCAATTAAGTGACAATAAGCACAACAGAGTTTGTAAAGTGAACAAAATGAGTTGATAGTTTCCCTAAAAGGATAAAAATGGCTTTTAACAAAGTCCTTCAGTTATTGTAAAATAATTTCAAAGAAGCTCGTCAATATGACAATAACATTATATTCTTTGTCTCAGACAAGAACTTCCTCTTTTCCCCTCCAGATGGCCAGGAAGTAACGGTAAAAATAGCATGCAAAACTCCTGTGTGCCTTGTAGCTGTGGTTAAACAGACCTAAAAAATATGATTATATGACATTGTAGCTATAAAAACACACAACTATTACCGGAACAAGATAAAATTTGCTAACATTGATTACAGGTGCTGCAGAAATGTACAGGCCCTGCAAGTTCTTTCGAGTTTGCTAACAAGTGAAATGAACCATGTGTCAAAAGTTTATAATTACCTGATATACTTATCAACGCTAATCCAAAGCATCCAGCTAGAGTCCAACGCATGATGACATGCAAAAGGAAAAACTGACTTAACAGTTGACACCGCGAGTGCGTTGAAGTCTCTCTGCAGTCTGAAAAATAATTAAGCCTTTACTACAGTGGGTGTGGAGTCTGTCTGACAAGCTTCAGCCTCATGCAAATGAGGGGAGGAGAGCAGCAAACCAAAATAACAATGCACTTTCAATATTACGGCCTGAAAAAAATAAATTCCTTTAAAACTCAAAGTAAATTATTATAGCCTTTGAATCTAGGAAATCTAAAGAAAAAAAAATATGTTTTTGAGCCTTTTGGTGTAGATAGCAACTTAACTTTAAGTTGTTTTAACTGGCAAAGAGTCTTTAACACCACTGTAGAGGGATGTTCAGTCACTCTTCTTTGCAGAATTATTTTTAATCAGCCACACTGGAAGGCTTTCAAGCATGAGTGGCCTGTTTAAGGTCACAGCAGCTTAATCGCCATCAACTTTGGCCTCTGACTATTCTACTTCACAGTCTTAATGATAATTTATTTTAGCCATTTGGAGCTGGACATGCTGAAGTGTGTCTTGGATCACTAGCCTGCTACAAAGGTCTTTAAGGGATGAAGTATTTTTCTGTTTGGCTTGTACAATCTATCACTGTTAAGTATTCTTTTAAAAAACAACCACATTGCAACAAACATTTTGAGTTTCACAAATCTTCACTAAATATTTTATGGTTTAAAGCTCACTATTCCAGTGAGAAAGTTGGTGAGGTTTGCTGTTTATTGCGGTGGAACCATTTAAGGAGGTAAGGTGTTCTGGTAAAGTCATTAGGGAACTACAGCAAACAGCAGCTGTTATCAGATGCAACAATTTTAATAAACTATGTTGATGTAATTAAAATAATCAGTTCAATGAATTAAAGCTAAATAAGTAGTAATATGTAGAAACAACAGAAAAATACTAGGAGACTAACATAGAGTCGCCTTGAACAACACGATTCTATTCCTTTTGGCACCTAACTAACCTTCGCCCTACAGAGGGTATTCCCCTGTGAACTCTTCCTTAACATAACATGTGAATGTGTGTTTATGCGTGTGCATGCAAGCATGCAAGCAGATAAAAGAGATAAAGGAAAGACACAGAATCATATATCCTTAACAATATATGGACTACTTATTATCTGCAATCTGTATTTGCAGTTTATCCAAAGCAAGAAGACATGTTTTACCTAAATATTTAGTTGCTTATTGGAATTCATACCGTCATATTCAACAGCATTCATCAACTTCACCTGCAACATATCATATTGCACATTTTATTAATATTGTGTGCTCCTATTTGCTTTCAGCATTTTCTGACAGAGAGCAGCCAAAAATAATGATCTGAACCAGTTTAGCACAGTTCTAGACAATCCCACCCTCTTCTCTATCTGCCACCATGTCCTACATGGCCTCCATGGCCACCAAGAAGAGTGGCTTCTCTTCCATGGAGAAGGTGACCTTACTAAATATTCTCCCCCGAAATTCTCCTGAACAAGAGCACCAACATGAGGTCAGTCCAAAAATCAGATGTAAGCAATTGAGAATCCCACAATCATCAGAGAACTTCTTACCAAGAACTAAGCAAGGAAAGGAAGCATCTATTATCTATGCTTAAAAGTTGGGAGCTATTATCAGTTTTTTAAATCAGTTATTTTTGTGTTACATTATCATTTTACTGCTTCTTTCAAGCCATACTTGGATTATTTGTATACAAGTTTGCCTTGTGTATGAATGGTGGCATAGAAACAGGTTTGCCTGAAAACTGGTAGGCTTATTATGCAAGAGCCATAACCAGTCAAGAGTGAAGTTTTCAAGTCAGCCAAGCTGATCACATTTCCCTAATTCTCTGCTCTGTGTAGCACCAGTCCAGTATTTATTCACTGCATTAGCTTTATCAGTTTTCACAATATGGCAACACCAGATAAATCTAATTTCAATGCTGCTCCCTCCTCAAAGATGGACTTGCATTTCAGCTTCACAGTAGTTTTGCTAAATCTAATGTAAATGTAAATATGAAGTTTTACACTTATTCCTTTAGGGTGAGATTTTACAGTCTGTCTAGGGCGTTCAGGTGAAGAAGAGCCTTTTGGCTAATTGGGCATAAGAAATGTTAATATGTGTTGTCATTGTAAAAAATTAATTCATATTTCTACTAAGAAATCGACTGCCAGCAGCTATGCTTCAGCTCATTAGATGAACGGCTGTTTGAGTAACAGATTTCTATTAGGGAGGTATAAAATGGCTGAAACAGGAAAATAAACAATGCACCCTGATTTTAACCCAACTCTTCTGACATTACAAACTTTATCATTCTGTTTCTATCAAACTGCTTTGTGGGACTCTCCTAAAAAACGGAAACAAGGAATTGTAATATTTGTTGTGTCCCCTTTTAATTCTATTAATCTAAAAGTCATCATATATTTTAATAAATTATACTTTGAAGCAAAAATCCACTGTTTTCATAGTGTCAGGGAGCTACATATGGGCTCACAGCCTGTACCATGAGTAATAAAAAACTACAATTACATTTGTACTCAATCACACATCAGTTTGTTCAGTCCAGCTGGATGTTTCTGACCCACTTTAATAATTGCTGATTTGAATTGATCATTTTATTGATCTAATGTCTGCTTTATGGAAGTTATTTTCATGCTGTTTTGATTTGATCAGGGGTCAGAATTGAATTAACTGGGTCAAGCGTGGATGAGAAACACAGTAAATTGGTACAGAGTGAAATATACATTTTCGTATACAGTACAGAGACTAGTTGAAAACAGAACTTTGCCACTCTTTAAGTGCAATTTTAAACTTCCACTAAAGTTTAACAATTGACCTTTAAATGAAAAATGTTCCGGATATTATATTATACTTAAAAATCACACTAACAAAAACAACAACAAAAAAAAAAACAGTAAGTCTGTGCCTTAATCTTAACTCTGCTTCATGTAGTTGGTTGATGAATAAGATCATTAATATAGCACCAAATAGAAACATTATATGAAATTATCTGATTAACTTTAATTTATCTTGAGTTCATATATATTTTTAAAGAGTTTTTCTCCTAAAATATATGTAATGCGTATTTAGTCTAAATATCAATTCAAGTTGTCAAGCTTACAACCACTAGAGGGCAGCAAAGCATCTGATTGATTTCTCACAAAAAACTAAAAATAGTCCTGACAACACGAGCCCACAGCCTGGTTTAACCTAAAAGAAACTTTTTATTCTAACAGTGTAGTGACACGTTTTACAATAAGAAAATAAAAATATACAGAAGAAGAAAGAAAATAAATTAGTAAACGCACTGTTGATTTTGGGTGTAGCTGTAAAATTTACCGTGAGATTTTTTTTCTTCTCTCGGTAGAAATGTAAACAGAGGACACAGTGAATGTGACCAAATCATCATGGAAGACTACGGGGGACAAGCTGCAGCAGAGTCTCAGCTTCAAAGAGCAGAGCTTGGGGTCACATTTCAAAGCTTAAATGTTGCAGATAGCGTATCACGGAAGGCCCCTCAAACGAAAAACTGTACCCTTTGCTTATTCTGATTTTCTACCAAGCCAAAACGTTAAACAAGCTAAATACTTAAACAAAAAAATATATATAAATAAATAAAATAAAAATAAGAACATATGGGGATTTGTGTGGTGTACTGTAACAACAAAAGTTATAAACTCTGAAAGTGCATAGTTTAGTCATGTTTACACAACACTGGAGAACGTTTTAGGCACATCAGACAACTAGAGCAATAACCAAGTTTATAATACTTTGGGATATTTTGTAATATGTCTACATTTAAAAACACCTTTTACTGTTTTTTTTTTAAATTTTGTTACAATGGAATTTTTTTGTATTTCATGTGTTGAATAAAAATTATTTACAGCAGTACTTTACTCACAGTGCCTAACATTTCTGCACAGAGACAAATGTTTGCAGTAAGACATTTGAAACTCAGTTAAGACTTACACAAGTGACCTTTTCACATTAGGACAGACATGAGGACAGATCCTTTAATGACACAGATAAATACATAAAAATTTTAGACTTGGGCTTAGTATGGCAAAAGGTCTGGAAAACCATTTATTGAGATCACTTTTTGAAAAATTATAAGAAAGTTTGTCCTTTTCATTTGAAGAAAAAAAAAAACAATAAAAGGAAGCTGAAGACCTTTGCTCAGATCCTAATTTTAGTGTTTCTAATATTTACATATATTTCTCTGTGGCTGTAATTTTTTACCGATGTATACTTTTAATTTTAGAGTCAAAATTTGACTAAGCCAACCATCGACTGCATGATTTGCATAAAAGGTTTTATAACTCTAAAAAGATCAAGTTTTATAGACAAAGTCTGCAGCTGAGGGTATTTACAAATGTACAACAGATACTAAAGTATCTTCATAAAAGTATTGCTCATAAACACTGAATGGATTTAAGTGAATAGCAGTTTAAACACTGTGTAGACATAGCTAGCATGAAAATTACAGACAGTGTCTAACCCTTTATCCTGCCATAAGTTCAATTGCTTTTTAGATAAGTACAGATCAAACAATAGCAATGCAGCATTTTATAAGACAGATGCAGAATTTAAGAAAACACTTTTCTTTTTAGTTTAAGACAACTGTAATAAGTTCAACATGTAAAGAATTTAAATAGTGCATACCTTTTTTTCTTACATACTAATTTACAAATATACAAAAGAATTGGGGATTTTTTTTGTAGATTTTGATGACCAGAAGCTTGTAAAATTAAAACTTCCAATCTGAAACAATGCAATAATCCCCTTTATTCTAAGCAGAAAAAATATGGATCTGTCAACTATTGGACATTTGCAGTTCTCACACTGAAGATGTCTTGTGTTGTTTTAAGGCAAGAGTATAAACCTTAGTAGTTGCTGAATAGAAACTTAGAAAGTCTAAGTTTCTAACTAGGTTTCTAAAAGTTGAAAGTGGTGGGAATAAACATTACGATTTAGGGGACCTAACTACTTCTGGGTAGGCAAGTATTGCAAAGAAGATAGATAGATAAGGGCATAAAGAAAAGCAAATCAGCCTTAATAATGATTGGATCATTTCATCCATTCATGTCTGCAGTTTTAAATTTTCTATGAAAACATGATTTTAACAATCTTAGAGTTAAATATGATATGGAAAAAAACCTCAATACCTTAAACTTGGTATTGAGACCACACCATGGGGCACAGTCCTGGTCATTTATACAACAACTTTTTAAAATTTAAAATTATTTAGTATAATTAAATAGGAGATTTATGGTCCAGACTGGTATCACTCTACAGAGATAACTCTAAAAATATTTTGAGGTCTAAAGGTAAAGATACATTTAATAAAATTGTTGATTTCCTTTAGAAGTTCAGAGCTTAATTTCGAATGACTTTATTTTTTCCTTCATTGATTAGTGTCACAAGACACTACAGTTGTGTTTTTAACCTGAATAAGACAGGTCTTCAATAAACCGGAACCAGTATTTAAGTGGTAGGTAGCAGGAAGGTCTAAGCTGTTACAAAGTGGGAAATTTGTGAACATTTGTATCAATATTGTTGCTTTGTTCATTGATATAAAATAGGGGAAAACATCTAATTCATCAGTTTGTCATACAAGCGGCTCTCTCAGATTTGCTTGTAAGGTTAAGGGATGTTGGTAGGGGGCAGAATGCAATAACTCCTCACTGGTTATTTCAGCAGGAACCACAATCATATTCTGCACAGGAGGCTCCTGAAGACATTGGGCCCTTTCGCAGTCTGTATTAAAAGGTTCTTGGCTTGTCACAGTTTCTAAAACCTCAAGATCCATTTCATCACCAAGGTCTATATTACTTCCATAGAGAACTCCCAGTCTTCGTGCAAGCAGCCCCTTTTTTTCAGGAGGATCATCATCGTTGTAATTTCTACCAATCCTCTTCAATCTGTGCATGAAAGCAGCATGGCGTATGCAGCGCTTCAGAAGATGATTACGATAAGCTCGTTGAAGAACCACAGCAGCTTGTTGCTCTTCCTTGTGGCGTACCGTTGTGGTAATTGGTGCAAAGGAGTCTTTTGTGGGGTTGCTAAGAATGAACTTAGCCTCAATGCTATCCCGCATTGCTGCCATCTCCACTGTGTCTCCCAGTACCATTTGTGTAACAGCCATCAAAACATCCAAGCAGTGGATCCTATCCCCAATAACTAGGGGCAAATCCATTCCAATCAGACGAAGCCGATTGGGTTTGGCAACCCTGAGAGGCTCCTGCAAAGTGTCGCAAAAATCTGAAAGTCGACTGTAATCAATAAACATTGTTCCATCCAAGTCAAACTTCTCCCAAGTTTCGTTGAACATCTCAAAGTCTTCCTCGCAAAGTGGGTCACCGCTCTCTTCTTGAGCCACATTGAAGTTCTCCAGGATGATGGCAATGTACATGTTGACCACCACTAAGAACGAAACGATGATGTAGCCGCAGAAGAACATCATACCCATCCCTGGGTTTCCACAGTTACCCTTGACATCTGTGCCTGGATTCTCAAATTCAGGGTCACAGTCTGGAGGTTCCCTGTTCAGCATTGGAAGTAGAAGCCCATCCCAACCAGCTGACGTTGTAATCTGAAACAAGCAGATAATGCTACCACCAAAGGTCTCAAAGTTAAAAATGTCATCAATTCCAGCTTCTTTCTTGACATAGGCAAAATTTGACATGCCAAATATGGAAAAGATGAACATAATCAGGAAAAGCAGGAGACCAATGTTGAACAGGGCAGGGAGCGACATCATCAGGGCAAAGAGAAGTGTCCGAATGCCCTTCGCTCCTTTAATGAGGCGCAGAATCCTGCCAATCCTGGCTAGCCTGATCACTCTGAAGAGAGTTGGGGATACAAAATACTTCTCAATTATGTCTGAGAGCATTGTACCTGAAATCAGAAAAAAACAATATGTAATATACTAGTACAAGTTTTTTTTTCTTTAGTAAAACAATTGTAAGACATTGTACCCACCAGCTATTGACAAGATGACCACAATGAAATCAAAAACATTCCATCCATTGGTGAAGAAGTACTGCCGCAACGCAAAGAGCTTCAATACACACTCTCCAGTGAAGACAACAATGAAGGCCACATTTAATTTGAAGAGAAAATTCTCTTTTTCTGGGCTTTGGTCATCTGTTTCCACCATCATGGTCACCATGTTGAGGCAGATTAGAACCATAATGAAGATGTCAAAAAACTGCTGGCTGATGAAATCGAACACAATGCCCTGGACTGGGTTCTGTCAGAGAGACACGGAGAAGGTCAGTGAACTTTTCCAATCCATGTAATGAAAATGTTCTTTGAATACTAAGCTCCTCTGTCATAAATTAAACTTAAAGCTAGCATTTTAGAACACAAATTCATTAAGAAGAACTTCTTTAAACATCTTGATATCAGTTCAGGCAATCTTCAAGCTAAGCTTTTAATAATCTCTAATAGCAGTTTTTGAAATCACTTTTTACTCAGGAAATGAAAACAATTTTAAGAATGCAGCGTTCTGTGAGCTGCTACTTCTTATTATAACACAGTGACACCTACTGGCCTATTAGGGTCTTACATATCCCTACAGAAAAAAAGCCCTTTTTTGATCAATGTATTAGAATTTATTTCAGCAGTTGTTTCCTGCTCACCACTAAAAATGGTGGAATCCTCTTATGTTTGTTAAGTGTCCATGATTTTTATAAATTGCAAAATTAGTAACATACCGTTGGTCGTGGAATTGGCTTTTGTGGCTTCTTGGAACCGAGTTTCTTCATGGCCTCATAGTATTTTTTCTGTTCATCAGTCATAAAAATGTCTTGGTCTCCAAAGTGCACACATAAGAAAAGACAAGAATTATTTGGTTGCTTAAAGTGCCAAATTGCTTTTCTTCTCAAGAAAACCATAAAATAAATTTGTATTTTTACAAGCTGTTTTCTTGAAAGTACTTATCTTTTTCTTTTGTTGGTTGAAATTGTCTATAATGACACCGATGAAGAGGTTTAGGGTGAAGAAGGAACCAAAGATGATGAAGATCACAAAATATATGTACATGTAAAGGTTGATTTCGTAGGATGGTTGCTCCTCAACCTAAATTGAAAAAACAGAAAATATTGGCCAGAAACACAAACATTTTTTAAATGTAAATTCTTCCATTTAGTCTCATAGTAATGCTTTATTAAATTGCCATCAATCTCTGAAATAAATCTCACTCTACTCCCATATTTATTGAAAATACAACTAAAGGAGGAATTATTTGAATCAGCCAGTTAATCCTATTAATTTACACAAGGAAAGAATGATTAAGATTTACATATTTTTCAAAAATAATTTATTTTACATAAGACTTCACAAAATCTAGTATTCTATGAGCTACTATTCCCACTAAAGTCTATAATATACTATCAAATGAAGATTTTTTGGCCCTCTTCTGAAAACCAAAATTAAGGGGCAAAATGTTCAAGGTTAAACAAACATTTTATCCCTCTACTTATGGATACTTTTTATCATATTTGAAGTTGCCATTTTCAAAAGCTTACAATGGAAGCAACTGAAAAACATAAAATCTGAGGTGCACTTCCCATGTAAACAAAAAAAAATAATAAAATGAAGATGAATACCTCTCTTGAGTCCACGGCAGCATACATTATGTCCATCCAACCTTTAAAAGTTGCCTGTAATCATTAAGAATATTCTCACAATATTGGCATCCAAAGAAAAAGACAATTAATAAATAAATCAACTAAATATCTCAGCGTATAGTAAAAGGAATCATCACCACTTGAAGCAGAGAGAGGTAGCCTGTCCCAACATTGTCATAGTTGATTTTGACATTAATCCAGCGAGCCTCCAGTGTGGCTTCTTCAAGGGCCAAGCACTCGGTTCGATTGTTGACCTGAGTCATAGGGAATAACTCCTCTGTGGTGGTGTTGATGCAACGGTAGAACTTCCCCGCAAACAAATTGACTCCCATGATGCTGAAGATGAGCCAGAAAATCAGACACACCAGCAGGACATTGAAGATGGAGGGAATCGCTCCAACAAGAGCATTCACCACCACCTGCCCAAAAGAAAGAACCCTATTTCAATTATCTAAAAATATAGATTGTTAAGACAAAAAAAAAATGTTTTGTTGATAAGATCAAGAAAAAAAATCTTTTAAATTGTTTCAAACTGACTTAAAATGACTTACTTCTACAATAGCAGACAGCCATGTTGTGAGTATGGAATCAACAAGCGAAAAGGGGCAGCCAATCAGTGCAGTCAATATGAAGTTATTTTTAGACATGCAAATAGTTAAAATAATACTGTTCAGACTCCAAAGGAAATGTACGTACCCTCATGCCTTCAAATCTTGATAGCGCTCGAAGAGGCCTCAGTGCTCTGAGGGTTCTCAACGACTTTATCGGACCAAGATCAGAATAGCCCATCCAATTTGCAACTAAGCTAATCAAGGAAATCTGCCAGAAAATAACAACATTTCCTATTCAGGGGTTAGCATAGACTTTAGCTAATGTAAGACATGTCAATTTGTCTTTTCTGCTGCATATTGTGCAGGCCATCTTTGGAACATCACAGCTACACTTACATCCACAATGAAAAAGTCCAACCAACACCAAGCGTTGGTGAAGTAGGTCTTGAAGCCATATGCAACCCATTTCAGGAGCATCTCAATGACAAAAATGTAGGTGAAAACCTTGTCTGCAAACTCAAGAATTATCTTGATGGTTCGTCGCCTTTCTATGTATATATCTTCAAAGGCCTGCAAAAAAAAAAGAGGAAAAAAAAAGTCAAATGTTTAAGAAACAATTCTGAATTAGTTGGAGTAATGACTGGCCTCACCAGAGCCCCACTGCTAAGGAGGATCATGAAAATGATGAAGGTTTCAAACCAGTCGTGTTCCACTATGGTGAAGCAAGTTTTTCTAAGATTCCACCATTTTTTGCCTTTGCCACTGGTGGTATCCACCGTCAAACATGGCCATTTGGTCACACAGGCTGCGTAAAAAGAGAAGGCACCCTTGGAATAATACACTTTGGCACTTTTAAGGTAATGTATAACAGTGAGGGATAATTTTAAAGGTATTTTATGAGTTTTTGTTCATACCATCAGTGAAGCAGGCCTCTGGTTCTTCAGGCTCCGGTTCCTCTTCTTCCTTCTTTTCTGGTTCAGGCTCAGGAGGACGATAATCAGCTGTGCTGCAGACTGAAGAATCCCCGTCATCATACTCATTTGTTATAAAATGAAATACAAGCATGAAATTAGTATCGGCTTTGGGCTTCTGCTGAAAACACCAGTGAAAAGTGCTACTCATAAAGACTTACTCACTTTTACTTTCTCTTCGATACTACTTTCATCTTCAAGGTTTGTCTGGAATATTTAAAAAATATAAATTTTTATGCTTGTGTAAGAGGTAATTTATCAGTTAGTGAGACTGTAATGTGTTTGGGAATTGCATCACCAGCACAATATCCAATGTTGGTGGACTGATGGGAGGACGCCAGTTTATTTTTCTCTGAATCAAGCTTGCTAGCCAGCTTATTGAGTTACCTAACAAGTATTAGGTAGATATATACTTAGCAAATTTTTTGTGAGACAGATCTTCACTTTTTTTTTTACCGTGTTTTGTTCATCATCTCTCCGCAGTGCACTCTCTGGAAGTTCGTTATCTTCTTCATCGTCATCCTGCTCACCATCATCATCACCATCACTCAGATTATCATAGTCTGATTCTCCTTCAGCGATTGGGACTTTCAGATTGAGCTCTCCATCCACCGTGAATCCAGAGGGTTGGCTTTGCACAGGGCCATCTGAAATCCCATCTGCTACTTTAAGAGTCAGACAGGCGTCCAAATGGTTCATTTCAATTTCCTCGGTTTTAGGCTGTCCATCGTCCACCATGTCCTTATCCGGCTCTTTGGGCTTTTTACTAAGTATTTGCTGGATTCGCTGCATTAGAAATGCTTTTAACCAATCGATGCCTCGTGTGATTCTCCCAATAGCAATCTGCAGATTGTTCATCTCTCCATCATCATCCCCTGCTGATAGGTTGTCTCCGCTGAATGAGCTGAGCAGCAACGCCAGGAAGAGGTTCAATACCTGAGTAAAAAGATTGACGGAGGTAATGCTTTAAATTATACTTTAAATATTTTACAGATGTGAAAAGCGCGAAAATGAATATGATTTGGAGCTAATTAATTAGTTTTTATACAAGTTCCTGCTGCTATGCAAGTCCCTTTGAAGGGACTGAAGCAAATAGGAAACATGTCACATTAATAAACATTATGTTGACAACCTGCTATTGCAGATGCAGCTATCTTTAGAGTCTTAAGTCTAGTGATCAATTTCTCACTTCCCGTTTGCCAGGTTTGGCGGCTTATCATGGTTACATCGACTAGTTGATCTCTCTCATTCTGGAACAAGAACTGTGAATCAGTAAAGACAGCTGGCAGATAAACAGAGCTACACAAAGGCAGAACCAACAATAAAGGAGTTGAAAAGAACAGGCTATGATTAGAAGGAGATACAAGTGAAGCACAAACTGATTTTCAAACTCACCACACACTGTTTTAGATACAAACACAAGAATCAGACGAACTCAAGGCAACGACTTCAAGGGGAAAAAAGGGGGAGGTGTGACTTTGGCCACAGCGTGGTTTAATAGTGCCAGAAGGGTTGTCTGAGTATTTCAAATGTCAGATATGAATGGGCAGACTTGTTTCAGATGACAGGAATGCAACAGAAATTCAAATAACCATTTGTTACAAGCAACATATGAGGAATACCATCTTTTAACGCTGCTGATGGTGTAATATTGGTGTGAGGGACTTGTTTTTGGGCCCACTTTCAGCATTGTTTAAACACCATAGCACTGTACACATGCTATGTGCTATGTGATAGTGTACAGTGCTACACTACACTATCCTACTTCCAGCAGGATAATGCACCACATTGAACCATCTCGAACCAGATTGTGTCAGCTTGGATCAAGTTGTTGTTGAATCAATGCAATAAAAAATAAGGCAGTTCTGAAGACCCAAGTGTAGTCAAAACCAGCAATAGCAGGGTGTAATAAAGTGACCAATGAGTAAGAAGTAAGAATTACAAGTTTGTAAGAAATACTACAGAAATATTATGAAAGCATTGATATATTATTTCAATTTGATCCACTAATTTGACTCTTTTAAAGACATCAACGTGGCTCTTTTTCCTGCTCATGGGGGAGCATAATTTATCTCTGCATCAGTTACTATCAACTCTCCTATCAAATGACTTTCACTGTGCACCCAGTAAGTCTCTTTGCTACCTGAGCTTTGCTTCCTCAGCTGTCTGTGTTTCTTCCCGAAGCAGTAGCTGGCTTACTAGAATCAGATCTTAGCACATATGTAGAGTCAAAACTTCTGTTTGCTGGTTTCACGTGATTTGATCCACATAGAAAACCTGCCTTTACCAACATTATTTGCCTTAATTTCAATGTGCATTTTGTATTAAATCACCAGCTTTATGAGATCGTAGGATATAAGCAAACTACATTTAGCGTGACGTAGTTCACACAATATTTCAGTTAGGGCTTAATGATGAGTCATTTCCTTTTTATTTCTATGCCTGACAGGAAACTGTTTTGGCTCTTGCAATTAAACATGATCCTGAAATGTTGTCTGTCAGAGATCCTCCATCAGGTCTTGTTCCCTAAAGCAAATATAAAAGGTCAAGGCTAGTATTTTTATGCTGTCGACATTCACAATACCTCTCAGTGAATTACAAAGAACTTTTTTTTTTATTACATAAATTAAATTTGAGTTTGACTGGCTGTTAGCTTACAAACTTTCAATATGTTAAAAATATGAAATTCATTCTATTGCTTTAACATTTATAACATAAGAAATATTTTATCATAGAAGGATTTTTGTGTTCAAACTGTGTGTGTGTCCTGGATGGCTGAGGGGTTAACTTTACACCATAAAGACAAGCTATTCACAAAATCTTGATCCTGACACCAATCAATTAGACAACTACATTAGGAAATGGATGAACTAATTTGATTAATCATTGTCTTATCCAAAGAAAGAGTCAAATTGAAGGGTGAAACACACTTATAATCTTGTAAAATAACTAATTGATATTTTGTTCAAATTCGCCATCACTGCAGCACAATAAGTAATTATTCCACTTGCAAATCTGCATATTTCAAAATTGAAACAGAATTAGTTCTTGACCTTTAAACTCACCACTAGATTTCCAATGACCATGACCATCATGAAGACGATTAAGCACATCGCAGGTCCAGCCACCTCCATGCAGTCCCACATCGTCTCGATCCACTCGCCACACAGAATGCGGAAAACGATGAGGAAGGAGTGGAAGAAGTCATTCATGTGCCACCGTGGCAGCTCACACTCTGAGGAAATCTTGCATACGCAGTCCTTGTAGTTCTTTCCAAAGAGTTGCATGCCCACTACAGCGAAAATGAAGACGATGATGGCCAGCACCAAGGTCAGGTTCCCCAACGCTCCCACTGAGTTACCAATAATCTTAATGAGCATGTTGAGTGTGGGCCAAGACTTTGCCAGTTTGAAGACACGAAGCTATCACCATCACAAAAGAGAGATAAAGACATGCCATCAAGAAAAACAGAGGAACTTTAACCCTCTCCAGGCAGATGTTGCAGATTTGCAACAGCTTCCCAGAATTAATTGCATGTGAAAAAAAAAAAAAGTCTGAATTGTATATTACTACCCCATATGATCATT
>CAEFZY010073323.1:0-27487 GCA_903066815.1 Brachyrhaphis roseni | reverse complement strand
CATTGCGTTTAGTGATTTGGACACGGATGGTTTGGTAAACTTGTTAGCATGTTATTTATGCTATAGTTATCTGAATATCTCTTAATATGTTATGTTAACATACCAGGCACGTTCTCAGTTCGTTGTTCATGTGTCATGTAGCGTTAGCATACCGTACAGTTATTCAGCCTGTTGTTGCCTCTATTCTATTTTTATTGCCTTTCGAGATGACATGTCTGTTCTTGGTGTTGGATTTTATCAAATAAAATTACCTCAAAAGATGAGACTTATACTCCGGTGTGACTTATAGTTCGGAAAATACGGTACATAGAACGTTTGTGCACCCCTCTTCCGTTCAGGATGTTTAAAGGAGGTAAAAAAAAAATGGCTGTATATCTGCACAATAGCATAATAAAAGAGATTTCCCTGCGTAAATATAAAGGATTTATTATTTATACAGGAAAAGACAAGTATAGGTTTCCTGGCACACCTGGGTGCTCAGGAATTGAAACATGGCTGTGTCTTTACAGATATGTATTTATTGACACTTTTATTTCTGCAGGCCAGAAACCGCAGTGGACAGGTCGGTTATGTCCCAGAGAAATACCTGCAGCTGCCGTCCTCCAACAGCCTGCTGAGCATGTTGCAGTCCCTGGCCTCGCTGGACGCCCGCTCCCACTCCTCCAGCAACTCCACCGAACCCGAGACTGAACTGTCCGCCAGCTCCATCAACGGAGACTCCAGCGGTGAGGCCCACAGACCCAACACTACTGCTGATCAGCATCAGACAAGCATATAAAATAACAACAATCTGTTTATATCAGTTTCATTTGCGAAGGCTCTGTACGACTACGCGGGTCAAACGGCCGAAGAACTTTCATTCCCCGAAGGCGCCATCATCCGCATCCTGAGCAGAGAGACTCATGAGGACGACGGTTTCTGGGAGGGGGAGTTTAATGGCGCCGTCGGCGTCTTTCCTGCCGTCCTGGTGGAAGATCTCACTAGAGTCATCGAAAACGGAGATGGACAGAAAGAAACGGGCGCGCAGGTAGGCTGCTGATACTAAAACACGGCCATGTGGACGCTTGAAGCCTTGAAAACTTTATGTACTTTATTTTCATACACATAACAAGAAGACACAGATAAATATTTTTCTCAATGTTTGAAGTTAAATCAGACTAAACCTGTCTTGTTTTAGGTCAGTTAGAATTGTTAAACTTATTTTCATTTGCAAAACCCCAGAAAACATTTTTAGAGATTTTTTTTTTTTTTTTTTTTAACTTTGTTTGTTTAAGCATTTAATTTGAGCAGGAAGGCTCTTAACCTGAACATAATTTGCTTGGATTGTTTCCATGTAATGAATATCTATTATTCTTAGCTTCTCAATGACTTATTGGTCTGTGTAATTAAAATAAAGGTTGACTTACGTATGGTACACTAAACAAGGTTATTGAATTCTTTTTTTTTTTTGTGTCAAATTAGTGTTTTGTTCTCCGACCAGTCAGATGTGAGAGACGTTTCAAAACATCACATGTTGCTATTTTGTAATTTATATTGTGCCTGCTGTAGAATGTAGAATACAATCACATCTTGTGATTGTATTCAGTGACAAATAATCAGGGTTGGGTAGAAATTACTTTATTCAGTTACATTAATTTGAGTAACTTTTTGGATAAAATTTACTTTTGGGAGTACTTTTACTACCCTCTACATTTTATTGTACTTGATTGTGAAGTATTGCTTCTCTTGAAAAAAGAATAAACATGTTTTAACCAAAAATCCACCAGACACAAACACACAAAACCGGCAGGTTTGTATAAAGTGTCATAAGTTTTATATCGAAAGAAATTGATTTGGAAAAATAAATATTTTACCTGATTTTACTTATATGAAATATTTTTTTATCTTGATCCTTAAAATACCAAAAGTTCCACTCCATCTGATGATGTAATTATTAAATATGAAATGTTTTCCCATCAGTTACTCAGTACGTTCCAGGCGAGAGGCGGGGTCACTCTGGACAGGTCGCCAGTCTGTCGCAGGGCAACACAGAGACAAACAACCATAAACACACACACACACCTAGGGAGAATTTGGAGAGACCAATTTACCTAACAGTCGTGTTTTTGGACTGTGGGAGGAAGCCGGAGTACCAGGAGAGAACCCACGCATGCATAGGGAGAACATGCAAACTCCATGCAGAAAGACCTCGGGCCGGGAATCGAACTCAGGACCTTCTTGCTGAAAGGCAACAGTGCTACCAACTGCGCCACTGTGCAGCTGCATATGATATTATATATTGAATATGAGTCTTTTTTTAGTTTTTGTTTTTACCTTCAATGAAATGTAATAGGTTTGAAAACTTACCTTGAAATTCTTAAAAAGTGTTTGAATTTTCTAAAGTGTAAAGATCCCTGTATAAATGGAGCTGCTGTTGTGATTAAAGCTTGAATTGTGCCGAAGTTGATCCAGTTTGCAGCATGTTGGTTTGTGACGCTGCGTTTTGTGTTTTAAGGCTTCTCCCTCG
This sequence comes from Brachyrhaphis roseni, assembly GCA_903066815.1. Lineage (NCBI taxonomy): Eukaryota > Metazoa > Chordata > Actinopteri > Cyprinodontiformes > Poeciliidae > Brachyrhaphis > Brachyrhaphis roseni. The sequence goes on along the minus strand of CAEFZY010073323.1, from coordinate 24,981 downwards.
GCCACGGCTCAGAGCGACCGCTCCCCCTGCAGTCCCTTCCAGACGGCGCCTCTGCACAGCAGCCCCCTGCAGACTCCCACCGCCGCCTCTCCCGGCTCCAGTCCGTGCAGCGCCGCAGCCTCTCCCGTCGGCCGGCCGCCGTCTTACCACAACGGACACCACCGGCCTCCGCCGGCGCCGCACAAGAGCCCGTATCACAGTAAGATCAGCTGCTGTGTCTGCGGTGAAAGCAAAGAGCTCACACAGATAAAATATGAACAATCTGAATGTTTTTCTTCCCTTCAGGTCCAGTTCAAGGATCCCTTCAACCTCCTAAATACCCAGAGAGCGGCGCCGGCAGCATCAGACCTGTAAGCTACAGTTCAGTAACAACTCTCACCAGATGATGGCGCCAGAAAACAAGAGTCACCTAACAAACTAAATGTCTTGTAAAGTTTGATTCCATTGTTTATTTTGGACAAACACTGAAAAGATTAATTGTATTAATCATGACTAATGGATTACTGAAATAATAATAACAAAACTAAATGCAATCAGAAACAAGCATTAATCATCATGAACGATGTTTATCAGCTATCTTATTTACTTCTTACACTGTGTGTAAATTCTGAGACAGTTATCTTTTTTGTTCCGACTGATGGCATTTTCTCAAATTTCGTTGTTCTTGTGACAATGACAATAAAGATTTATCTATCTACCTAACTGATTAATTGTAGTAAAGACTCAAAAACAGGCATTTAGTGAAAGAACAGAACTCAGAGCAGTAGTTAAACTCAAAACTCCTATATATATTTTTATTGTTTTGGTGTTAGAAATTTTTGAAAACTTACCTTGAAAATGCTTGAAAAGTGCTTGAATTTTACTGTGGGAAAAGAATGCGAGCCTTGTAGTATTATTTAGTAGTTTTATTTCTCAAACTGAGAGTAGGGTGTATTTTCAGTTTTTTATCATGCCTGTATTTTGAAAAGCAACTTTGTTGTGATTTTTGTTGGTCGTGTTGTGTGTGCTGCAGGTCCGTGCAGCTCCTCCTCCCCCAAAGCAGCATCCTCGCGGCCAGGTGAAGCGCCGGGAGGAGGTGGAGATCACGCTGGTGTGAAACTGCTCCGACACCGACACCCCCAAATAAACCGGAGGACGCTTGACGCCCCGAGAGAGCCTGGAGACGTCTGAAACCTCAGAGGGTCGGAATAATGTGCCTTTATCGTCTGTTTTTCCTGCTCAGTTAACGCAAACGAGGAACATCACCTGCTTCATCTGCATCTGGAATATTTACGTTACCAAAAAAAAAGACATTTTCTCCTGGTAAATTAAGGGAAGTTTACAGAAAAGGGAACAACTCATAGTCAGCAGAGTGGATTGCACTTTAAGGAACATTTTTGAAGCCACATTGACTTGCTGGAGGTGATTAGCTCCACATAATTTACTGATTTTCAGTAACTTTGGCCTCATTTAAACCGGTTCGCTTTAAATTTACAATAACTATTAAATGCAGAACAAGCATCTAAAGTTTACCCTAAAGCTCATTAGAAAAACTAATTTAACTCCATAATGTTGATTATGTTTTACCTTTTCAGCTTTTCATAATTTCAATTGTTGATTATGATGATATGTAATTTAAATTAGCATCCTTATCTTGTGTCTGGAAGTGCGCTGTCACTTTTAGATTCAACACATAAAGTCCACATAAAACGTTGAAGTTCGTAATTAAAAATGTGGCTTAGTTGCAGGCGTCAATATTTTTGTACAGTGTAACAGAAAATCCTAGCTTCTCTCATTATAATGTGATTCATTTTATTTTCAATTTCTTAAAAAATGTAAGCATTTAAATGCCAGCATGGAAATGAATCCAGAAACAGCGTCTCGTTAAAACGGCAGTTTTCTCAATGGAAAAAAAGAAAATATGTTAAAACAACAGAGTTTTCTTGTTAAAACAAGAAAAATGTTAAAACAGAAAAAGTTTTCTCCATAAAATGAGAAAAAGATGTTAAATAAATGGCACTTGTCAAAAATAGTAAAAATGTTATAATGTGAAAGTTTTCTTGTTAAAAGAATAAAAAATGTTGAATTGAAAAACTTTGGCGCTGTAACGAGATATAAAAACACGTTCCTCTGACAGATTTCTTGTTTAAAAGATATTTTAGTTTTATTGAGATCAAATAAATCTTGTATTAGTATTTTGTGTTTTTAATTTTGATTAAACCAGAATGTTTTCTCGTTTAAAACAAATTTTGCACAGGAATTTATTTTCTGGCAGTTAAGAGCTTCCATACTCAACTAAAGAATATTAGAGGCAGAATTTAGCTGCTGATGCTAATCACCTCCTGGCTTCATATTCATTTGCTTTCCTGCTGAAAAAGAAGAGTTAACTTCCCCACTGTCCATCTTTTCAATCCCCAGCTGATTAATACTGTGATAAACATTAAAGTTTGATTCATTTTATGGATATTTTGAGGCCATCCAGGCTTTTTTTGGCCAAAACCATGTTTTTAAATTCTACTTTCAACTTTAGTTTTATTTTTCAAAGCACAAATAAGATGGAAATATTCCTAAGTTATAAATCTGGCAGAAAATTTAATAACTACATTGTCATCTTCATTTCTTTTTTATTAAAATGCATTAAATTTCACACTTTTCCATCTTACAGATTAAAATTAATGGCAGATTTTTTATTTATTTATTTTTATTTTCAAATCAAATCTTTTTATTTGTTTTAAACATATAAGAACAACAATGACACAAGAACAAAATAACAACAGGTGCTGACATAATATTTTATTTTTTTAATTTTTATGCACCCAATCAGAGCAAATCAGAGCGATCTTTTGCTGATAATGTTTTCGCGTTCCTGATAAAGTAGCAGCTTCCTGATCACATGACCCGCCGATAAAATAAAACTGGTCTGATCCCGACTCCAGCACGGCCGAGGCCGGTCCTCTCCGCCTTCAACGCATCGTAACTGCAAACGGTTACACCAACAAGGGAAAAGTGGCAATTCTGTTTGTTTTTCTCCTTTTCAGTGACTTCCTCTTTGTTTTGTTTTTGTTTGTTTGTTTGTTTTTTATACCCTTGTTTTCGCTTTAGAAGCAGTTTAAGGAATCCTGTAGCGTAAACACACACTTAGTGTAACGTCTTGTTGTTTTTGTGTCCCGACGCCCAGATTTAGATGTTTTTGTGATGTTCGGGGTTTCTTCGCAGTCTGAGGAAAGAAAATCTGGAATATGATTTCAGGATTTTTCAGGTCTGGAAAAGTGGAAAAATAAGAGGAAAGAAAAAAAATCTCCAGACTTTGTTCCCTAAATGCTCAGCTTCCTTCCTTCCTTCTTTATGCCTTCACTCTTAACCTTCTGTCTTTGTCCCTTTTTTCCTTCCTTGTGTCAACTTTCCTTCCTTACCTCCCTCCTTCAATCCTTAATTCCGTCTATTCTTTTCCATCCTTAATGGCCTCCCTTCCATCCTTCCTTATGTCCTTTATTCCTTCCTTGTGTCTATTCTTCCCTCGCTCCCAGATTTCTTCCTTGTATCCTTTTTCCTTTCCTTTCTTTCTTGTATCTCTCCATCACTCTTTTCTTCCTTCCTTCCTTCCTTCCTTCCTTCCTTATGTTTTTATCTTTAAAATTTTAGGAATTAAATCTTGAGTTGCTTTTCGATGGAAGCCATTCAGGAACCCTGTAGATCATTCGGATTGTTCCATCTTAACGTCTTTTACCATCTGGGACTGCTAGCCGGAGCCGCTAGCAGCTACTAGCTGGAGATGCTAGCAGGTGCTAGCTGTCCTGTTTCATAGCGAAGCACTTTCTTCCTGTCTTCTTGTTCCTTCTCAGTATTGTTGATGTTTGAGGTTTGTTTGAAAGCCGTATTCATATAAAAGCATTTATTTTATCAGCTCTTTGTGTTATTTAGCCTTAAATAGCCACCGTAGTGTCTTTATTGCTTCTGTTTTTGAAACATGAATAGTTTACAGAAAACTTGGAGATGGATATCTGTAAAAATAATAATAATAATAGCATTTTCTGTTTGTTTCATTAGTTTTTGAAATAAAGACCTTTTTATTAAACAGTAGATAATTAGATCAGAGGGAAAGAGATATCTGTCAGCCTCGTTGCTGTGTTCTCGTTGATCTCCTTGAGATCTGAATGACATCAAACTTATTTTTGAAGTTTGCGTTTACCCTGTTGTATTAAAATAAAATCAGACTGACGTCTCGTTTCCATCAGAGACATTGTTATTGTTGTTGTTTTAAACCTGCTACTGGTCCTGATTTAACGCCCAGTTCACTGATTAAATTCCCATGTTTAATGTCGGCTCTGCGGACATTAAATCTTCAGATTTACACACCAGTGGATGTTTGACTGTATTTATTGTGTACAAATAAATGTGAAATAAAGATAGCTTAAACAAAACAAACAAGACTCCACTCTCCACTCTGGTTTGTTGTGTTTTATATATTTTATATAATGAAGTCTGTAAAGATCTCAGAACTTCAGGCATCTTCCGAATCTCAGCTTGGATTTAAGGGATGAACAGATGAACATTTCTGCAGTTTTTGTTTTTGCAATGAAGAGAAAACTGGGCCATCTACGCTCCACACATCTCCTCTGGTCTTGGACTTGGTCTGTAACCAGCAAACCTTTAATATTCAGCTTAAGATCATGTTAAATAAATAAGTTTTTTTTAGATATAAAATTTGGAGATAAAATTTGTTCCATTGTCATACAAATTAGTCAGTTCCCTTTAAATGTTTGGTATCTGTAACTTAATCATTTTAAGTGCATTTTAAGTGATTAGAATAAATAAATAACATTACTTAGTTGTTCAGACTTGTTATTTGTCCTCCATTTAGATATTAAAAGAATGCAGTTGTACCAAAACAAATCCAGTTTTTGTTCTAAATCTTTAGTAGAAACTGTCTATTTACAAATTAATTTGCTGAATTAGATTGTTGAAAACTCAATTTATTTCAGTAACTCCAGCACCAATTGAGATGCATTGTATAGATTAAAAACTGATGTGTTAACACCTTAATTTTGCTTAATCACAATGACTTTCTTCTAACAGTAAATGAAAACCTGACAATTAAATTTAGAATATTACATAATACCAATTCAAAAAATAAATAAAACCAGAAATGTGGGCTTAATGAAAGTATGTTACTTCATGAAGGTCGTTATTTCCAAATTGAAAGTGAATAGATATTGTTTTGGTGACTCAGATTGACATTAACCCAGGATAAATTTAATGTGATTTAACTTCAGACAGTGGAAAAAGGATTTGTGTTTTTTATTCAGTGTATAAGCTTCCAATTTCAACTATATATGACACTTATTAAACATGTAGAATAAAAATGCAGTACTGAAGAAACACTTAAAAACTTAATCTCTAGTGAAACATTGATTGACATTGTTAATCCAATCAAATCCTAATATCCTGAAAGGGACAATTTGGGTTATTTCTATATCGACAACAAAAGTGAATGAATGGTTAAATATATCATTGCAATCCAAGACAAAAGATTACAATTTATTTGAAATTATACATTTTTAAAGTTTATTTATTTTCAGGAAAGCAAATGTTCATGTCATTCAAGTAAAAACACATGGCACCTGTCATGTTTTTAATATCGCTTGTTCCGGTATTGTTTTATTTTGCAACAACACCGGAAGTCGTGTGCACTCTCACCGCTGGGGCTTGACATTGGTGTGGAAAAGATGGCTGCTTCGGCGGCAACAGCGAGTTCTCCCCCCGGTTTGTGTCCAAATTACGCCGTGGTTTGCTCGTTCCTGGAGCGATACGGAGCCCTGTTGGACTTGCCAGAGCTCACCTTCCCTCAGCTGGAAAGATACCTGCAGGACACATCCTCAGGTAGGGCAAGAAAGCCCGCAGCAGGAGGCTCGGAGGACGCGGAGAGGCTCCTGCCTTGCATTAATGATAATGGGACTGAGCTAACGTGCTAACCGCTAATGTTAGCTGTTATTGTGTGGATTTTTTTAACCTTCGTGTTTACTTAAACTCAACCCAACCGCCTCCCAGCCATGCTATTCAAGGTTTTAAACGTCTCCCCGCTTATTTTCATGTTGATTAAAACGCAAACATGTCGATTTGTTCGATGTTTTCTGTCACTTTTTAGCTTTTGAATTGAGCTTAATTTTTCCCCAGCCTTTATCTGCTTCTCGTGCAACAACACAAGCATAAATGTGCGGTGAAAACACTGTCTGTGTGTCCGTGGGCGTGATGCGAGTTCTCGCTATAAGCGGTGTAACACTGTATGCTGCTGATAAATGGGTCAGAGTGTTACACGGATGTTGGATTATGCACTTTATTTACAGTTAAATATATTCTCAGGTAGTGGATAGCTGAGCTGAGGCTAAGTTAGCCGCAAGGGTGACGATATCCGGCTTAGGCTTTCAAAATAAAACTAATTTAAATACCCAAGCAGACTTCTCATCATGTATTTTCCTATTTACAAAGTAACTTCAGCAAGTAATTGTATTACTTACGCAAGTTAATCTTTGTAAATAATATTTTAATCTATTTTAAATGTGTTTTTATGTTGTTTAAAATGTCGCTACGTTGTCTTCCGGGGCTTATTGTGGCTAACTTGACGCTTTTCGTGCTCTTCCTATTTGAAGTGCTGCTGATTGGGGTTTAATTTCTACCTCTCATTAACATGTGCTCAGGCTGCACTATGGAAACTTTATTTTATTAAATTAATCGTAGTGAAAAGTCCTAAATAGACCCAACGAGCCATTTTCTCAGAGCAGCGTGATGTGTTCATTAGATTAGATTGAGTTTATCTCCACTCCAAGGAGCTACTTTTAAATGCTGACATGTAATGGCAATAAATCATCTAAGGGGGGCGCTATGTTATTGTTTAAAACAATCTACAGCAACAGGTAGGGAAAACGACCCCTTCATAATATTGAAAACCTGTGGCTTGTAATGTTACAGAATGTCTTTAGGTATAAAATTGCCAGAATTTTATATTCAGAGATAATAAAAAAACCAACTTTTTTTTTATTTATTTTTTTTTTTATTTATCATCCTTTTTTTGAGTGCGCATCAACCCAAAATTACAGAAAAATGCTTTTGAATTTGAGTTTTTAATTCGTCTTTAAGTTAGTGTGACATGTTTATTTGTACGGTAAATTAAGGAGTAGACTTGCAGTCATGGATCTTTATTGGTGTAAATTTCTCTCTGAACTTCATGAACTGCTCAAACTAAATGATTTGGTTGAAATATTATTTGTTATTTAACTGAACAGTTAAATAACATGTTCAGTTATTTAACTGAACATGTCATCTCAGTCAAAACAAGCAAATTCACTCATTTGTTAGAAAGTAAATTAATAAAAAGGACAAATGTCCTTGGTATTCATTTGAAATCGACAATTTTGCGTATTTAATAAAAACATTACAAATGATATCAGTAATAAAATTCAATCTTAATAAATGCTCTTGTGATAATATTTTATAGTCCAAATACTAAGCAGCATCACAAAGGTCATCTTTTAAATTATATTAACTGAAATGTTGACATTTTCATTATTATTGCAGTTCTAATAATTGGATATGATGTGTTTAAAATTCTGATTTGTTCTGCAGTGTAACAAATCTTTTGTTACACTGCAATTTTATTGATTTTTTTCTTATAGCTGCAACTTCATTTTTTTTAGCTTCTATAAAAGCATTTTTTAATAATATTTTAAGCCTAAAAAATTTGTTCACATAACTAAATTGTTTGGAAAATGTTGCCTTTTTTTTTTTTTACTTTTATCAGCAAAGTAGTTTTTTTCTTATAGATGCAACAGTAAGAACTAGTATTTTAGTTTGCATTTTTAAAATAAATATAATTGTAAGAATGTATCTAATTATTAGTGTAAATAGTCTTTCATATTTTTTTTCAAATGTAAAAATATAAAAAAGGTAGTTTTTAAAATAACCAAAATTTTCTTATTTCATTTGTTTGTTTTCTATCAAGGTGATAGGTTTAATGTGTATTTTTATTATTTTTAAATATATACAATAGAAATTGTATGTATATATAGTTTTGTGAGTCTAATAAATATAATTTATCTGCAGTTAAACTTTTATATTTTCTTTGTTATGTTTCATTATTTTTTAACTGATTTATTTAATCTGGATTTGCTGTTTTTAGATCTAGAGGGACATTTTCCTCCTGTAAAGCACTTTGAATTGTCTTGCAAATAGACTTCTCTTCTTAGAACCAAATATTGATATCGGCCCAGAGTTTCAGGTCGGTGAATCCACGGTGAGGAGGAGTCAGCATGTTTTAAAACTCGTTAATCTGCTCAGATTCAGGGGTGAATCTGTCATCCAGGTAACGTTGCTCTGTCTCCTCAGTTCCAAAGCTGCTGGTTGATCTTCATGTCAAGTTGCTGAGGAAGATTGGGAAGTCGGTCTCTGCAGACAGATGGGAGAAATACCTCGTCAAGGTAAGCGCTCAGCTTTCAGGCTGTTTAGTGGAAAAGGATGAAGTTTGCTTTTATCATTTTAAATGTCTGCAGAAGGAAGAATGGGGGGAAAAAAGAAATGTGGTTTTCATGCTGTTATATGTAATATTTACATACAATATTAAAAAGAAACAAGAATTTAAGTTTGGTTGATGTGTTGGTGCTGTGTGGGAGACTGAACCACAATTTGGATGAATATCTATCTATCTATATATTTATATCTATATATTAGGGTGACCATATTTTCATTTGGGAAAACCAGGACACCTTGGAGCTGGGGGGCGGGTTTCTGAAAAGGAAGAAAGTTTCCTAATCCAACTTCGCTTTTATAATCAATCTTTACTGCCATTGTTGCAAGAACAACAAAAACCAGATTAGCTGCTCTCTGTGCATCGCAGCATCTAGAATGTTTAGGCAAGTGAGTATTTTGACAATATCGTTTTCAGATTTTCTAACTCCACGCTGGATAAACTTGAATGCTGACTGAACTGAAATAAGATTAAAAAGAAAATGTCTGAAATGAAAATTTGTTTGAAGATCATAGATGGCTTCTTGCCATCATGTCAAAGATGAAACTGAGAAATGCTTTTGCATCAATCAGTCCTGAACCTGAGCGCTAACCGGGATGAATTTCTATCTTTTGTTCATTTTTCCAGTGTGACTGTTCGTTTATAAATATATGTAAAGACCAACTTAAATGCAGAACAAATCTCAGACTTGATGTATCAGTTCTGTTTTCAGCTGCAGGTTTTGCTCTAAAAATCAACATTTTCCCAATTTCTCTTCATAAATTAAATCAAGAGGCAGTTGGATGACGGTTCAAAGTTATGAGTACATGAAACTTTGCATGTCTTGTTTCTGTGTCATTCAATAATAATATTAATAAAATGGAGTATCTGACATTACTAAAGTTAATAGTTGAATGGTTTTTCTTGGTAAATAGTTTTTATTGCCAGGAGTCAGTCAGTTTTGTTTTTGTTGCAGATATGCCAGGAGTTCAACACAACCTGGGCGTGGGAGCTGGAGCAGAACGGATACAAGGAGCTGTCCATGGAGTGCAAGACGGACATCCTGAAGGTGAGAGTCTGCTGGGCCGACTAATGGACAGTAAAGTTTATTACCCATTTAAACTGATTTTAATTTCAGTTGATAAAACTCAGCAGGTTTGGGTTCATCTGCTACAAAATGACCCAGTCCTTTCAAGATTTAATGATTGTTTGTATTTTCTTTGTTTCTTACAATAAAAATCACAGATTTTGTGATTTTATTTTAGAAATATTTGCAAGGTATTTTGCAATGTTTCTTCCTCACTAATCTGCTTCTGTCTGCATTTATAAGAAACAAATGACAAGCAGACAGATTGGACACAAACGTTTTTAATCTATGAAGAATTTAAATGGCTCAATTTTTGTTACTTGGCTTTAAGTTGACATTAAGTAAGGATGAAGCAGCAACGACCGAGTATAATGGCCAAAATAAAATAGCAAAAATAAAGTCAGAAAATTATGACTTTATTTTCAAAATATTACGTTGTTGCCATATTAGGACTTTATTCTTGTAATTTTTTATAGTTTTTTTTTTTTTTTTTCTTTTTGCATCATTTGCCACATTTTCTCTATTTTCCTTGTGCTTGCTTCAGTATTTATGTGAGATCCAGTTTGACGAGAACGTGAAGTTCAAAACCACAATCAATGATGAAGATCCGGACAAAATGCGGCTGCAGCCGATTGGCCGGGACAAGGACGGTCAGATGTACTGGTTCCAGCTGGACCAGGACGACAATGTGCGGGTTTACGTGGAGGAGCAGGACGACCTGGACGGCGCATCGTGGAAATGCATCGTCAGGTCAGCTGGCAGCTAAATGCTCCAACCGCGGTAAAACAGTGTCTTGATGTCTGCAGACTGATCAGTGAAATGTATTTATTTTTCCTCCTTTAGAACCAGAAATGACCTGGCTGAAGTTGTCGCTCTCCTGAAGACGCAAATCGACCCCGAGCTGCTGAAGAGAGAACTGGAAAAGAAAAGTAAAACAGAGGGGGAGACAGACAAAGACAAAGGTTGGACTGCTGAAGCCTCATTTTTACACGCTGATCATGAAATAATCAACAATAGGAGCTCATTTGGAGATCAATAGAGGAAAAATCCACTGCATAGTCAGTTTATTCTCTCACAATAAGCAATAAATAAATTAATTGCATTATAAGGCGCAATCATTTTCTCTACAGACAGCTGTCTTTAGAGAGACCCGCCCCTTTAATATCGTTGAAAAACCGACATTTTGAGAAACGCTGCAAGTATTTGACAGCCTAACGACAGTTAGTTTACATTACCTGTCCCTTTTGCCTGTTTTCCCTGTCTAAGCTGAAGGATGGTTATTTTTCGGAATGCAATTTTGGTCACAGAGATTTCATAATCCATTTTAAATATTGTTGTTTTGTTCATTTGTAAAGTGTTTTCCAGTTCCACTGTAAATATTTTTTAGAATTTTTGAATTGGTATACCAAAATTAATAAGCCTATACTGTTATTAAGTTAAGTTGATGATGGTCTCAAAATAAAATTTTATCGTTTATCGCCATAATTTTTGGACAATTTATTGTGACAATCCTACATAGAGTCTTGATGAATTTGTTTTTGCCTATTAGCCGTAACACAAATATTAATGGAAAGTTTATTGGAAGAAAAGAATCCCATTCCATTTATTTACTAAATGCTAAGTTTATTGCTGTTCATTTAAATAATTTTTTCCTTCCACTAAACTTTCCATTCTAAGATACGGTGGTCTGCGTGACCACAATGGTGGACATTTATTGTATCAATTAAAATATTTTGATTTGATAATTCAAAATGAATTTCAATTCATTTTTGAACTGAAATTCAAAGATTTGCATTTGAATTCAAATTTGTAATTTGATTTGTAATTTTGAATTGAATCCAAACCCGTCTCTCATCCTTTATGTCTTGTTTTTAAGGCGACACAAAAAGGACTGACGATTCGTCGGATGAAGACCTGGAAGACAAAAATGAAGGGACAGAAAACTCTGAGGTGAAACCAGAAGCCAAGCTGTCACTAAATGGCATCATCGAAGCTAAACTGGAGCCAGAACTCATTTCAGAAACCATCAGCGCAAAGGCTCAGAGCATCAAAGAGGAACCGATGGAGGCGGCAGACTCCAAACCGCCTTCGACCGACCCGACGCCGCCCTGCGCCGCCGTAAAGGGAGAGGAGGTGAAGAAGAGCAGCTCGGAGGAGATCCAGCAAACCCTAAAAAATGACCAGCAGGCTAAAATCCCACTGAAGAAACGGGGAATGAAGTTCAGCGAGGACTTGGGTGAGAAAAACGGCACCATCACGGCACAAAATCCATCTGTTCCCGAATCAAATCCGGAGCAGAAAGTCCAGAGAATAAACGATCAGGTGAACGGCGAAGTTCTGCCTCCAGTGGATGGAGAAGCTGAGAAACAGAGGAGTGAAGATAAACCCACGGAAAACCTTCCTGCTGCTGCAGGCGGCGATAAATCACTCCGGGACGACTCGACAAGAACGGAAGAGAAGAAAACAGAAAACAGAGAAACAAACAAACCTCCCCAAGAAGCAACGCTGGCGTGTAAAGGCGGGGATAAATCATCCAATCAGGAAGAGGAGGAGAAAATGGACGAATCCAAACCAGCAGAGGTCAAAGCGAGAGAAATGGATGAAGCAAATCCGTCGGAGCGAAAGTCATCCTGCGTGGAAACAGACGCGTCCGAGTCGATAAAAGAGTTGAGTGTTGGTGAGTCGAATTCATCTGAAGCGAAAGACATGAAGGAAAGCATCAAAACTAAAGATGTGGATCTTGCAGAGGAAGTTTCTGCAGAGAACAATCTGGCAAAAGATTCTACAGAGAAAGATCAGACGATAAAAGATCCTGCAGAGAAAGATCAGACGATTGAAGATCCTGCAGAGAAAGATCAGACGATAAAAGATCCTGCAGAGAAAGATCAGACGATAAAAGATCCTGCAGAGAAAGATCAGACGATAAAAGATCCTGCAGAGAAAGATCAGACGATAAAAGATCCTGCAGAGAAAGATCAGACGATAAAAGATCCTGCAGAGAAAGATCAGACGATAGAAGATCCTGCAGAGAAAGATCAGACGATAGAAGATCCTGCAGAGAAAGATCAGACGATTGAAGAGCCTACAGAGAAAGACTCTGCAAAGAAAGATTCAACGGAAAAAGATCCAACAATAAAAGAGCTAATGACAAAGGATCCTGCAGAGAAAGATCCTCCAAAGAAAGATTCAATGACAAAAGGTCCTGTGGAGAAAGATCAGACAAAAAACTTCTCTGCAGAAAAAGATCCTGTAGAAAAAGATTCTACAAAGATTTCTGCAGAGAAAGATCCTGTGGCGAACGATCAGTTGATAAAAGATTCAATGACAAAATATTCTGCAGAAAAAGATGCTGTAGAGAAAGATTTGACAAAAGTTTCTGCAGAGAAAGATTCAACAAAGAAAGATTTGACGACAAAAGATTCTGTAGAAACAGATCAGACAAAAATTGTCTCTGCAGAAAAAGATTCTGTTGAGAAAGATCTGGTGACAAAAGTTCCAGTGGAGAAGGATTCAAAAAAAAGTGTTGTATCAAAAGATCCAACAATAAAAGATTTAACGGCAAAAAATCCTGCAGAGATGGAGTCTGCAAAGGAGGATCAGACGACAAAAATTTCTGAAGAAAAGGACCCTGTGGCGAAAGATTTGACAACAGATCCAACAATAAAGGATCCTGCAGAGATGGAGTCTGCAATGAAGGATGTGCTGAAAAAAGTTTCTGCGGACAAAGATCCTGCAGAAAAGGATCCTGTGGCTAAAGATGCAATGAAAACAGGTCCTGTAGAGAAAGATATGTCGGCGAAGGATTCAACAATAAAAGATCCTACGGTAAAGGATCCTTCAGATAAAGATTCTGTGCAAAAATCTGCTAAACCAAAAGCTACGGTAATTCAGTGTGCTGATGCAAAAACAGACAAACCAATAATCACTGACAAATCAGGAGAGAGAACAGAAGCACCTCATGTAAACAAGGACAAATCAGAGTCAGGTACACCCAGCAGGAAGAGCGACGACGTCAAAGAGGAGGGTTCAGAAAATCAACAAGACGTAAAGAAAGATTCAAACTGCAAAGATGGTACGATATGCGACTTCAGGCCGACAGGAGGAGAATCGGGTGATGAAAACAATCGGACGAAGATGCAAACCGAAGAGAAACACTCTGAACAGAAACCCTGTGAACGAACAGATAAACCGTCCAGTCCTGCCGAGAAGAAAAAATCCCCCAAAGAAACAGAATCTAAACAGAAAGAGGAGAAAGAGTCGCTGACAGCCAAGGACCCGCCATCAGAAAATAAGAGAGAAATTTTGCCTGACAAAGGAAAGGAAGAGGATTCCCAAAACAGTGAAATAACTGATGAAAAAGCTCAGAAGCAAAACAAAACTGAGTCGAGTCCAACAAATTCAAGCAAAGAATCCGAGTCCTCAAAAGAAACGGAGGAAAAACAAACCAAAGGAGCAGCCGGCGACGGAGGCAGGAAACCAGAACAGGTGCGGAACGGCGACGGAGGCTCTCCGCCACAAGGGGGCGCACGCCGACGAAACAAGCCACCGGCGCACAGGAGGAGAGCCAAGCTGCAGAGGGAGGATCGCCACGGTGACTCGGAGTCGGACACGAACACGGGGCGGTGTCTGAGGCGGTCGCCGAGGATCTCCAGGCCAACGCAGAAGGCCGTGGAGGTTCAGGAGAAGAAGACGGAGAAAGCCCTGCCCACTCCTCTTCCTCAGGACCGTGACGAAGACCAAGACAAGAAAGAAGAAGAGGAAGAGGAAAAGGAGGATGTGAAGACTGTTCAAAAGAAACCCAAAGAGAAAAAGGCTGATCAGGAGGGCCAGCCAAAACCCAAAGTAAGATCAATATCTGGTTCTTATTTCTGATCAATTCTAAAGCGATTCAGGGATTTTTTATTTTTTGTTACTAAATTGAGTCGTTTTGTCTCCAGGGGAGAAAAAGACGGAGAACTCGTTGGTCCAACACTCGAACTCGCAGGAAAAGGAAAAACTCAGACGACGAGGATGAGAACAGCGAGGAGTCATCGAGCGAAGAGGAAGAGAGCGAGGAGGAGGACGACAGCGACGAAGACTACAAGGTCGAGCGAAACCGGAAGAGGAGGAACCGGAACCGGGAGAGGCGGAGCTCGGACTCTTCTACGTCTTCCGACGACGATCTACCTCCAAACGACGACCCCTGCAAACACTGCGGTCTTCCAAATCATCCTGAGCTGGTGGGTGGGCGGGGCCTCTGCTGGTCTGCAAACCTTCAGCCATTCATTGAAATGTATATATTTTTCTTGATCACCAATTAATGCAGACAAAACAAACGGTACAGATTAGCAAACAGAGGTATTGATCTTCAAAATAACCAATCGGATAAGCAAAGAGCACAAAAAACAACGAAGGAGAAACGGACAAAACGCAGAACAAGTGTTGTCACAACACAAATGAAATTAGAATACTGTTTTTCTTTAGTAATCATTTCCAGACTTTTGACTTGAAATTAATTACTGAGATCTGCAACTAACAGTTATTTTACTAATCGTTTATCCTGACTATTAATCGATTAATCAGATGAGAAAAGTCAGCACATTCTGAAGATAGTTTGTTTAACTACTTAAGCCTTTTTTAAAATACCTTAAAAGATGTAAATAAATTAAACAAGCTGCTCATATAATTTCAATCTTGGGGATTTTTAAGACCCAGTTAAAAGTATTTTTTTCACTGATGAGGCGCAGTCATGAGTCAAAGATACATGAAAACTTAAAAAAATTTAATATTGAACAATGTTCATTGCAGGTATGGGTATTTTTTTTTATAAAACTGCATTTTAGTGTAAAAATATCACCAGATTAAACTAAAAATTGTCATTATGACTGAAAATCCCAAAACCGGGTGCCTGATTGAATGACATGAAGAAATAAAAACCTTTAGGTTTTTAGAACGAAAAGAGACAAAAACATAAAATGATAACATTTGTATCAAACGGAGCGACAAAATGTATCTGTATGCAAACAGAATCTTTTGTGCCTTGATCTGACCGTCTCCTCCAGATCTTGCTGTGCGACTCGTGCGACAGCGGCTACCACACCGCCTGCCTGCGGCCGCCTCTCATGGTCATCCCAGACGGAGAATGGTTCTGCCCGCCCTGCCAGCACGTACGTTCATGTCAGACTGTCGCTAACCAGAGATACCGGTGGGAAAGAGCTCTGAATGAGGGATAGATGTTCTTTTGTTTCCATCTGCAGAAGCAGCTCTGCGACAAATTGGAGGAGCAGCTGCAGAACCTCGACGCCTCATTGAAGAAGAAGGAGCGGGCCGAGAGGAGGTGGGACTTTCTTCTTCTGCTTTCAATCAAAGTTCTCCTTTCTTCTCTCCCACTGACCCACTACAGGCTTCCGCTGTCATGGTTTATGTGCTTCTGTACACCAGAAAATGATTTAAACTGTTATAAATTCCCCTTAGTGACTGATTGGTCGACCTAACAGGAAGTCTGCTTTTGACCAATTATCACTAGAGCAGCTTTAGCGCCACCCACTGGCTTTAAGAAGGAAGACCAACATAAAAATTTGCAATATCTTGCAACATCCATCCATCCAGCCGTTATCTTACCCCACTAGGAAAAATCGTGTATCCTGCAACATATCAGAAAATATGTTTTTATTTTTATCAATTACATATTTGGTTTTAAATATATTAAATTTGTATTTGTTTACAGTTTTAAATAATTAAATTAATGATTTGCTTTTTTTATTTTTATTTTTGGCATTTCTGGATCTCCATATTTGACCGTCTTTCATTTGATGCATTTAATAAGTTCACATATATTGTGCTTTTTGTTTTAAGCTGTAATCACTGAAGATATTCCTGGCAAAGAAACACCTGAAATTAATCCATGATTTCCCAAATGGTGCACCAACAAAATATAAAATTGTTTTTGCTTTAACTAATAATATAAAATAAAAAATTCAAAAATTTGAAATTTCAGTTTGTCTCATGTATTTTATAAACAACTGAAACAATATTTTTTTTTAATTATATTTTGAAGCAAAAAAAACAAATCATAGTTTTAAAATCATTAGTTTTGTTTTGAACTGCAGCTGCTGTTATAACTGCGTGTTTCCAACTTGTGCAGGAAGGAACGGCTGATTTATGTGGGAATCAGCGTTGAGAACATCATCACGCCTTCTGTAAGTACAAACCAGGCCTGGCCGGACACCAAGTCGCTCGCATGCTCACGTTTGTGAAATAAAATATGTTAAACCCGTCGCAGGTGGAGGTGGAGCAAGAAAAACCTGAGATCGTCATCAAGGAGAAGAAAGAACCAAAGCGTAGTAAGAGCTGGGGCCGCAGATCGACGAGGGCCAAGAAAACCATCAGCTACAGGTCTGAGGCAAACATTTATCAACAGAAGAAGAAAGAACACCCTCTGTCAAGGTTTTAACGTGAAAATAAAAGTCATACACCCAGATTTCATTGATAAAAATGGAAGTTTGTGAAAAACATATGCAACTTGCGCAACATCTTTAAATTTACAGAATGGAATAGCAGCTTTATTTTGCTGCAGAAAGCATCCAGAAGGGGGCGCAAACGCTGAATAAAATGTGGTGGGATTACTAAAGAAAGTGGGTGTGCTTTCTTTATGTGAGATATACACAACTGTGTGAGACCTTTGAAACATTAAATTTTATTTTGGTTTACCTTGTTCCTTCTGTAGAACACTGCCACAAAAACTATTAATAACACAGTAGCAAATTATATATAATAGCAAATTAAAATGGTCTTTTCTATTCTGTTATTGTTTTTATTTCCAAAGTGTGGTGCTGACAAAGTTTGAAAACGTGAAAATCCCTGAATTTTACTGTGGGAAAACGTACAAACCCTTAACCAATTTGGGTAAAACTGTAAATGTTGTGATTTAAGTTAAGATTCATGTCAAGTAAAACTGTCCTTGTGAAAATGTTGGAAATTGTTTTCATATTTGTGATTAAAATCGTACTTTTTAAAGTGTGCAAATTCATTAATGTGAAGTTTAGCTGTGTACTGATGCATTAAATTACAAACACAGTGTGTTAACGACTGTTTTCATTTTACAGATTTGATGAATTTGATGAAGCAATCGAGGAGGCCATTGAGGAAGACATCAAAGAAGCAGAAGGTGGCGGTAAGAAGGATGTTTATTCCTGATAATGTTTAATACTTTGGGAAGTAAAAAGCAGCTTTTTAATATTTGTATTTTTACATAATAATTATTAACACAGGAGCCGGTCGGGGTAAGGACATGGCGAACATCACGGGCCACAGAGGCAAGGACATCTCCACCATCCTGCAGGCGGAGGAAGGGAAGGAGAACGGCCGTCCGCCGCGACCCAACGCCGCCCAGCGCAGGAAGAAGCGCCGGCGACTCAACGACCTGGACAGCGACAGCACCGTGGACGAAGAGGAGAGCGAGGAAGAGTTTCGCCTCAGTGAAAGGTACGTTGTAACCCCTCGGTCTCGCCCTCAGCGCCATGGTTTCCTGTCTCCACTGAACTCCTCGTGTTCTGTTTCAGCTCGGAGGAAGAGTTTGTCGTGTCCGACAACGAGACGGAGCCGGAAACGGAGGCGGAGTCGAACGGCAGCGACCACGGCGGGCGGCGCCACGCTTCGTCATGGAGCAGGAGGCCACAGAAACGCAGGCAGAGCGCCAGGAAGAGGAGGAGACCCAAGTGGTACTCAGACGATGAAGAGGAGGAGACGGATGACGAAGTGGACGAGGACGACATTGGTAGGAAGACTCCTGAGGTTTTTAATCGGGTTGGACTTTAACTCTTTTATGTTTGGCTGATAAATGTGAACAAGGGAGGAAATAAAAATTAAACCTCTGTAGATTAACTGTGGCGCTAAAAGGTTTGGGATCAATAAAAATGATGTTTTAATGATAAATCTGACCGAAATAAGCAGATTTTCATCTGATTTTTAAAGGAAGCTTAGGTCTGAAATACCAAGTTTTTATCTCTGCTTAATTATGAAGAAAATATCAGTGTTGTAGTCAAGACCACCTAACCCAAGACCAAGACCAGAGTGTATCGAGACCAAGACCAGCGCCCCGGCTACATGATACAATAAAATGTGAAATATGATCAAAATTGCTAATCAAATTGATCTGAAAGATTCACATTCCCATAAAAACACCTAGATATTAAATACTTGGAGCTGAAATAAATTTAACCAATATAACGACGAAAGGAGACGAAAAGTTTATCGTCCACCTTTCGTCTCCATTGTTTGGTCAAACCATAAATTCAACTATTTATTCATCTTCCATCCATCAAGTTAGTAGAGTTCTAAGAAAAACAGTGAAAAATCTGTTTTAAATTTATGCAAAAAATAAAACAAGATCCCTAAATATAAAGAAATCTACGCCTTAAAGTCTTGGTTCCAGATTTCTGTCAAAAAACATTTAGCATAGTTCATTTTTACCTATTGAGTCTCGATTTCCCCTGCAGAGACGGAGCGGTCAAGTGACTATAGCGACAGCGACCTGGACATGAGTCGGCGGCGGTCCCGGCGGAGCCACAAGAAGGAGGTGAACTACTGCGAGACGTCGGGGTCCGAAGGCTCACAGGCCGGAACCAACCGGGCCAAGATGAAACCCAGGCGGCGCCAGGAGAGCTCTGAGAGCGACGGTCAGTCAGAAACTGTCTCTGCTGCTAATCAGACCCAGATCAGCCCAGTTCAATCTGATGATTAATCGATTATTCTGGTGATTAATTGGATAAAAATTTGACACAATCTGCAGATTTTTCATTTACCCACATAAACTTATTTTATGTTAGATATACATAAAAAATACAAATAAACAGTTCAATTAATTTTTTCAAACAAAAAAATTGACATTTTATTGCCTAAAATGTAATAAGAGCGTTTCCTTTAGCTAAAAGTAACACTTTTTTGAGGAGTTTTGGGTAGAACAGGTTTACAGAAACAGGTTCTCCATTTTAACTGCAAAATGTACTTTGTACAGTTTTGGTGAATAGCACCCGTACACTGCAATTAACGATTAATTGGTTACTAAATAAATTGGCTATTATTTCATCAGTTAATCATGATTAATCCATTTAATCATTTCAGCCCTTCTGTTTTTTCACACAACGTTTTTCTTCCTTCCAGCGAGTTTCTCCAGAGACTCTGAAGACGAGTCGAAGGACCTGAAGGTGAAGCGAAGAGTCGATTCCTCTGAGGAAGATTCCCGGCAGCAGCGCAGGCGGCTGGCGCTGAAACGCAGGCGATCGTCTCGAGACTCGGACTCGGACTCTGACTCTGACTCAGACGACTCTTCAGAGGAGGATCGGCCCATACGAAAGCGGGTGAACCGCATCGACTCGGATGACGACGATGAGGAGCAGCAGCAGCAAGAGGAAAAGCCTAAGGAGACGAAGGTGGAGGAGGAAGAGAAGGAAGATTCAAAGGGAACAAACTCGTTGGACCGCCGCCCGCCAGAGAAGCAGCCAACAAACGGACAGAGCGAGGCGAAGAACTTGGACGGCGTCGCCGCTCCACACCTGGAGACGCCTAAAACTGTGAGTTCCACACCGGCCGCCGGCGCCGCCCCGAACGGACTGGCAGGACAGGAAATGGCGGCGCAGGACGACGACGAGGACGACCTGTTAGGAGTCACAGACTTGGTGGACTATGTCTGCAATAACGAACAATTGTAAAAAGACAACAGAAATGGTGTACCGTTTATTATTTTTATTATTTTTTTGTGGTATTGTATTTTTATATTGCTTAACTTTATTATTCCCTCCCCCTTCCAACAGTTGTTGTCATTTTTATCTCGACATGGAGCTTCATTCTCGGCGCCAACACATCATCTGATCCTCCACTGCCAAACCTGTCGCCATTTTTCCTCCCAGCTGTTTTTCTTCATTTGTAGATTTGTATCTGTTGAAGCACTAACATACATTTATAAAATCTGGCACTGAAACAGTTTGTGTTTTGAACAGTTGGTTACTGTTAGATCGCTTGTCTGACTTAAAGTTTCATTCCATACTAAGGCTGATTGATGATCTTTGAAAAGCCTGAGCTGCTGATGCCGATTTTCTTTCTTTTTCTTTTCCATAGCTGACGCTGACAGTCGCTAAGTTGGTAACAGGGGGGTGGAGTTAGACAATAGAGGTGAGAATATTTTACGATTTTATGCCGATTTTTGAGGTCATGATTTGATTCAAATTCAAAAGAATTATTGGTGATGATTTCTGCTTTAATCTAATGAGTGAAGGATCCTCATGATCTACTCCGTTCTGCTTTGCAATTCAGAAACACAAACTGAGAACCGCTTTTTAAGAAAATGGAGGCTGAAAGACGGATTTGTTTTATTTTTATAAAATCGTTTTTGGAACATTTTAAACGATTCTGAATGATAGTAAGTGATACGTTGGGATTCTTATGTAAATCAATGTTTTTGTTTGGCACACCTCTAGTAAATCTGATCGGTTTCACATGCAAGTATCGGCCGATTTATCTGCACCAGCTTTTCCACTGAATCATAGATGATTGCAAAGTCTTTGAGATTTTTAACATTCACGAGTAAATATTGGAATTTGCTCGAGCGTTCCAGCCTACAATGTTTGGCTTGCATAATATTTCCACAGAAATTAAAGCTTCTAATCTGCGAACTGCAAGTTTAGATTAAATTTGCCGTTTGTTGTTAGAGAACCTGACCCCTAGTGGTAGTCCAGGTGTATTGCGGGGGGGATTTGTAAATTAAAACGTGTTCTAAAATATTTAAAAGGAAGAAATTTTATTCAAATAAATACACCCAATTGAAATTTTTTAGCCTCCAAAAATAAATGTTTTCTTGTACAGTGGAGTCTTGATTTCTTGGCCTTGTCCTGTTTTTTAGCTGGTAAATGGTTCCCTGTAAATTACATATTGAATAAGCTAACCCTTAAAACAGCTAGATGATACCGGCGAGCATCTGGAAATCTGTGTTCTCCTTTCCCACCATCCGTTTTCCATCCGTCTCGTGTTCAAGGTGTGAATGTATCCGAGTGACCAACCTGTATGTTTTTCACCCCCTCCCTTCTTTTTGAACTTTTGTATTTGAGTGATAGCGTAGATTTTTGTATATTGTATACATTGTGTAATTATTTGCATTCTGTGTAATGCCATCAGCACCAGTGGTGAGCTCTCCATTATTGAGAATTGTTTTGAGGAAATTAAATTTAAACTATTGTCCCTCCTAATCCTCAGAACTTGCAGTGTTTTCATATTTCATTTATTTTATGTATTTTTTTATTTGTATATCTAAACCATTATTTGAGTAAAAATGTAAAGTGTCTTATTTTTATGTACATTGTCTCCCATTGCACGTTTAAAATCATGCAGATCCATCGTAACGTTATTTTCCTCACTCTTCTTCCCCTGATCTTCCAGCACTTCTTTTGTTTTCATAATCTTGAACCCGAGTTGGGTTTTCTGGATTTATCCCCAAAGGTTCAAAATGATGAAAAATCTGTGTAATAAGCAGCTTGGAAGTAAAACTGAGAAGGTTTTCACAGGAGGAATGGACATAAAAAATTAAAACCAATGACTATACTGACCTCTGCTGGAACCAGTCTGTGTGTATATCTGTAGTTTTTGCTGTAATATATTTAGAGGCATTTTGTAATCATGGAAAAGGAAATATATTGGGCAATTCTTTGGGATTGCATGGGTTTCTATTAGTTTTTGTTTTTTTTGTAGGGAAGTAATATTGGCACAACAGTTTTTATAGCAAAATCAAAAAATCTGGGCATGTTTTACAGATGTGTGTCTCCTGACCTGTTTTGTTGGTGCTGAGGACGTTGTGTCATAGGCGTGCGCTGACCAAGTGAAGGGGGCTGGGATGACCTGATATGAGAGAGAATATTGTAAAAGTTTTGTAAATTACTCTTGAGCGCCGTCTCCAGAGAATAAGTTACTCTATTAACCGGAAACACGACTTCTAAGAAGACAAAACTCTACGAGCTGCTTACTGTGAACACAAATGTTACAATATCCAGTCTTCAGAATTTAGCAAACCCAAATATAAAGGTATAATAATAAAATGTGTTCTGGTGGGCTGAGTTGAGAAATGTATTGATACGTATTGCATAGAAACAAAATTAGAGGGGTCAGTGAAAAAGACCAGTGCCAACGACTGAAGTGTTAACTGTTTCCTTTTTACCTCATGATGAAGCTGGAAAGAAAGAAACCCTGTCCACTGTGCATAGTTCCTAGTAGACGGATTGTGTTTTGTCTGCTATATACTTTTGTTTGTTTACTGCTATTTCTTATGGATCGGCTCTTGTACATTTCTTATAATAAACTGGGTTTTAAGCCTTATGTTTGTCTTGCTCGGCGTTTTCTCGTACGAGTTAATCAGTAAGGACTTAGACATTATATAAAATGTTTTTAGAATGCAGCTCAAACTAGAATGTTTTAAATATTTTCTTTACTACTAGACTTAGTTTTAGAAATACATGAGTTCAGTTTAAAAGTGTAATAAATCTTTTTTTTTTTGTTTTTGTATAGAACATTTCAGCAATCCAGTTGTTCAAAGTCTTACATCATAAAAACAATCACAGTCAACTTGGGACAATAGCAGATGATAAACTAAACTGTGAAACAGACTTTGGAAATGTTTACACTTTTACTGATAGTTAAGTGTATCCTTGATTGTGTGTTGCCTGTTTAACATGTTGAGCTAAAGTTTGACTCAACGAACATAATAGATAAAAGATCAATGAAAAAATGCTCCACATAGTTTTGCATAGAGTTGGTGTCAGAGTTCATTTCTGGCTTTTTACCTCGAGTCCCAAATATTCAAAAGTCAAATTTGCCCAAAAAAAACTTTTTTCAGATTAGTGAATCATAAAACATAGTAGCTTTCCCCCTCAAACAATACAAGATTTCTGAAGTTTAACATCAGTTATGGTTTTTACCATGCAGACTGGGACAATATTCCAGGCTGGAAACTTGACCTTACAGCTAAATGTAATCCTCTTTATTGCAGCTCCTGTTGTGCCTGTATACATTGTGTGCCTGAACTTCTCCAGAAGCACATGACACACTCTGAAGGACAACAAAACTCACAATTTATTGTAAAAATGAAGAGACAATTTTCCAAATTTTCCTGTAATCAAATTGTTTTATTGCCAAAAGCCAAAGAGACAGAGTAGCAGACATTTATTTTTCTGATCTAAATCCAGATGCCCAAGAAAACAGCATCACCTGTACTTACAGCATGTACTTAAGCTGTAAGTACATGTTAGTTTCAGATTCTTCTTTGAATCACAATAAAGAAAACAGAAACATGTTCAGTTCACTTCAATCAGCTGATTTAAAAAGGAACATTTGTTCTGCAGAGAAGAGAAACCCGAACATCTAGAGGCCAGAAAAGCTTAGATTTTCTTTTCTAAATATTTCTGTCATAAGAATGAAAGGAAACATCAGCAGTGATTTCCTTTATGGCTGGTTGAACACAGCCTGAAATAAACCAGGAATTAGAGAAAAACAAAACAATAAACCCTGATCAACAACCAGAGAGAAGAAAGAAAAACTATCTGGGTTTACAGAACTGTGCAGAGGATACTGTACTAACATAAACTCCCGCCAGCAGCGGCTGAGTGAATTTGGTCTGGACTCTGTGGAGGAGAGTCATTGTTTCAGAGATGCTGTAGAAGGACAGAAGACCTGCTCTGTGATCCAGGAACACTCCGACCCTGGAGGAAGCAGGACCTGAGATGGAGGTCCAGATGTTGTTGTGACTAAAACTAGAACTTCTATGTGAACAAGTTAATGCCCAAGACTTGTCATTATATCCAAATCCACTCATATTCCCCCCTGCTCTGTTGATATTCTTGTATGCTACTGCTACACGAACTAGTTCTCCTCTCCACTCCACCTCCCAGTAACAACGTCCAGTCAGAATCTCTCTACTCAGAACCTGAGACCAATCAGTGAACCTGTCTGAATGACTAGTATAAGACTGACGATCCTTCCTTATCACCTTCCTGTTCCCCTCTGATAGTCCCAAACATGGAAATGCCGTGTTTGGATCCAGAGTGATTTCACATGAATACTTTAAGAATCCAGCTCTGCTTGTTGGTTCTGGTCCTGGCAGTAGAACATCCACCTCAGTGACCATCAGTGAGATGTTTGTCCATGAGAGTCTCAGGATGTCCTGTAGTTTATCTCTGAGCTCTGACACAGCTGCTGTTACATTCTCAAAGTATCCTAGAGGACGGATGTTGAAGCAGAATGAGCCTGGAGCTATAATGCCCCCACAGGTCAAGGGAAAGATGTTTAAGCTGGAGAATCCGATAGACTCACTGAGTGCTGACACGGAGGGGTAGTTGAGGAGAAACTGGTTGTGATCCTCTGTGTGTGAGAGCTGCTCCAGCTCAGCGTCTTTCCTCTTCAG
>CAEFZY010073321.1:0-31337 GCA_903066815.1 Brachyrhaphis roseni | reverse complement strand
GCGAGAGTTTAGAGCGATGCGCGCTCCCGCGAAGGGGATGCAATTCTCGGCAGGCATGCGTTTCTCGGCATAACACCGGAAACTATCCTGTTTGAAAATAGAGCCGGGAAATGTTTGAAACTGAAAATGACAGGTTATGATGAACATTAAGCTGAAAGCAGGAACACCGCGTGTGCACCGACGATGAACCGCTCCAGCCCAAACCGCAACAAAATGTAAGTTAGCGGTTGTGCGTGTGTTTGTATGTAGGGGTGTGCGGGCGTGTTAACACGGACTCTATAATTAGGTCCCAGCTCATGACGGCTCCTCCGTCACACTAGGCTTTGCTTTTATTTAGAAAAAAACACAGTGTGAGAGAGAAAATGTAAAAAGCAGTGCAAGCACAACTGGCTCTTTGTGGAGTTTGTAAAACCAGAAAACAATCTTTCTGCCCCAGTTTAAAACCAGCGGCCTATACAGACATCTCATAATGGTTGTGTGATATTTAGACATAGGAATGATTAACAAAATCAAACTTTGGGGCTGGATGCTGATCAGTATGTTTAAGTTATGATCAGACTTTCACCAAAAATCTCATAATGTTGGGAAAAAAAAACATCGCTGCTATGGCACTGCCCCAGAGCAAGCCGAAGCACCACTGCAGACATATTAACTCAAAAATATAAAAAAAGGACCATGCATTAAAAGAGTGCTTTTAATGCATGGTCATTAAAAGAGGTCAATAAGTCCAGACCTCCAAACTTCATGTGGCCTCCAGAATAACTCAGTATTAATGTCTAGAGCTTCATGGAGCCGTTACATAAACTAGACAGAATCCTCTAACACCTTTATTCTGTTGAATACATAAAACACTGCCTCACAATTTAGAGAAACGTTGTTGAAATTAATGTTTTTATTATCATCTCTTTCCAGATCTAAATCAGATCAAATATTGAAATATTTCACCATGATTTTATTCTTTAAAACAATTCATGGTTTCTGTATTTGTAAAGTAGTTTTTCCAAAATGTTACTAAAATTTCTGCCTGTCTTGTTGCCTTGGACAACATCGTGGATATTTTCATCTCTTGAGTCGAATCTATCATCACAGCTTCTTCTCCTTTTGCTGTTTTATTTTGGGATAAACAATCCTCATTTTCAATTTCTGATTTTGGGAATCTGACAGTTTGATTGTTATCATAAGGAGTCAAATTGGATACTTCAGTTGGACAGAAAGTGAATATGACCGGTGTGACTGAAATTAATTAGACGTCATCAGACTTGAATGTGATCTGTTTTCTATGTTTCTGTATAAAAACACCCAGTTAAATTTAGTTTATTGGACTGAAAGATGAAAATAGTTCATTCTTCTTATGAAATATGAGCTTGTTTGAAATGCTTTGAAACATTTCAGTCACACTTCAGGGATGTTTTCCAATCTCAAAGTTTCCTGGAATTTCTTCCTAAAAGAGAAGAAATTCTGTATTATAATTTATTTAAACTGTTTAACTGGTTTTATGTCAGTTATTAGCTATCAGTAAGTAAACTACTAAATTGTTCTTCACATAAAGTTAGAATCTCTTTGTGTTTGTCAATAAGTCAGAAAATAATCAGAAACCAGAACAAAACTCAGCAACGTCCTAAACAAAACACAATCATTTTTTAGTATAGTCATCATTTATGGTGACTCTTAAAGAGCGTTACGACGTCATGTGGGCCCTTTTTTGGAGGGGAGTGATGATAGTCTGTGACTAACATACAGCAGGTAAAATAAGTATTGTACATAATATATTCATAAAGTAGATGTATTTGTAAAAGGTGCTAATGACATTAATTCTTACCAGATGTTAATAACACACGTATATTCAGTGAAAGAAAACTTAGTTGTACATGAATTAAGTTATGTGTTATGAAAAAAATGAGTGTATTTCCTGAAATATACTTTGTACTTTGTGATTCACCATCTGTAGTGCATCATTAGAAATATATTTGTTAAAAATATTGTGATGTTTTAACAAGACATCTGTTGTTTATATCCTTGAGGTGACCACTTGAACCCAAAGGGATGTGTGCATGTTATAAACTTCATCAAATAAATGTATAGATGAAGGTAAAAAGTGTAAGTCTCTGATATTAAAATGATCAGAAAATAGAAACAAGCTAAACCAAGTTTGTAGGTTTTCTCACAATGAGTCCTTCTGCTTTATTCAAGATTATGAAACATTTCATGGAAGAGAATAAATCTGAACTCATCAGGTCACATGACCTTCTTACATCGCTCCAGAGTCCAATCTTTATGCTAGCCTCCCTGATTGATCTGTTCAGTCCCAATCCTTTGAGTTCCCTTCACTTTCTATGTGTTGAAATGTTCTTACTCTCTCTGTTGAACGCCTCCAGGACCTCTACTGTTTTCCTTATCAGTGTTGCCTGATTGACACGTTGTTGTCTGTTATGGATTCGTTTATCTCCCGACCATTTCACTTTGTTTGTAATGAGCTGGATTATTTGAGTGGGCCATGTAATAAAATACTTCTACATCCACCAGGTGTCGGACTTCCCAGAGGATCAGCTCTTGGTCGCCGTTTTTCCAGGCGTTCCAACAGCTGCAGAGCTTTTTCTGTTACCCAACAAGAACCAATCTGAGGGGAAGAAAAAGAGTGAGGAAGAGCTAGAGAAGGTTGGCATAATCTAGCCTTTCAGAAATGAATGGAAACCAATCAGATTTAGGCTTCAGTGTGTAAATGTCTTCTCTTTGCTACCCAACAGGCGTCCAGCATCATCGTAAGCGCACTGAACCAAAACCTCGTGGAGTTTGAGCTGAAGCCTGGCGTCAGAGTCATCGTCTACAACACACAGTTAACGCTGGGTAAGGAAGGTTTCCTCTCCCTGCTTCCTATCCCGTCATTAAGTTGTCAGCAGTAATGTTATCCTCTGACAGGCGTTAATTCATTTTAGCAATTTCTGTTGTGGGAGTGTGGAGAAAACCGAATGGTAATAACCGTGTTTTGACAACAAGAAATTTTTCTTTGGTCTGCCAATTAAAATTCCTTTCAGTCGGCTTCCATCGGAAAGGCGCGGGAACACAGGGGAGTGTGGGAGGGGCCGGGTTTTTAAGTGGCGCTCCTTGAGACGAGGGATCTTTTATGCCTCCCATCAAAAGCTGAACATCTGTTCCATTTCTTATACAGCCATCCAACCACAAAATGAGTGTTACACTGAGTATAATTATGTTGATTATTTAGTCCTTGAGAAGGAACAGTGTACAATTTGAGGGCAGAGATGGAATTAGGGATTGAGAAGTTGTTAACTGCTTGAAAGGAGAAAGCTGGTTGACAGTTTTGGCCCTTGAGTGCAGTCTGTCTGATTCATGGAGACAAAGAGACTTTAAACGGCATGGCTGGACTACAAAGCTCTACTTTTTATTGACCTAAAGCCTGGTGGTTCTCTGAGTCTCCTGTCCCTTTCTACTAGACAAACATACATTGTATTCTTTGCCTGGCTGGTTTTATTAGCCACACTATTTCTGACTCTGTAGCTCAAAGTGCACAGCTTTAACAGCCAGATACTCCTGCCGTGTGCTGCAACTCTAATGACATTGGTGCTGTACCCAGCTGGATCCTTCTTTATATTTCACCTCCCAAGAAAAGGTCTGAAAAGCCTTCAAGCGGCGCGACAAAGGTCGCCACCACGCGCACTTCCATCTCCGAGTCGCGGGTCTCAGGAGAACTCTGGGAGCCGTGGAGATGGCGTTATTTCCCCGTGAATGACAGAGGAGACAAACATTCCTGCAGACATAGAAACAATGAGAGGAATTTAATGAGGGTGCCTTGTGAGATAAACCATGCACAGTGATATTAATATTCTAAAGTGCAAATGGGTTCCTGTATAAAATAACTGCATGAAAGCATTTCAAATCCAGCTAAAAAGTGTGAATTTCCTGCTGTTGTCACCTGCTCAGAAACAATTTCATGCTGCTACACCTTCAGATGTTCCAGATATTAAAATAAATCCTAGCGACTTAATGGCTTATTGCCATGCAAATTAGCTGAGGACACATGTGAAGAGAGAATGTTTTTAAGGAAAACCTTTCGTCCAATTAAGTTACATCATTTAAAGGTGCAGTAAACAGAGAAGAAGAAATGCTTCTGTGCTTTGTTTTTTCTATAAAGCACCACCACCTTACTTGCTGGGCACTGTATTTTGTTCCACTTTGTTGTTGTTTATACCAAAAAGTCATTTTCCATATAAATTGTAATGGAAACTTTATTACCGTTTGGATAAGCCCAAAAATCCCTCTGATGAATCATCATGCAAACAAAAAGTCATTAAATTCAAAGCATAGGCAGAGCAATATGCCACAGGGTGCACCAACGATGTTTAGTCTGCTTTAATCGAACTCCAGTCTGTTTGTGTAGAAAGTCCGGTTTATTTGGGGCGGTGTGAATGCTTAATCGAATTCTGTTGCTGACCTAAACACTGACCTCTGGTCCACATGAAAACCTCCATCTCAGCTTGGTTGAACTGGTGTCTGGTGCGCCTTGATGCATGTGAACACCACGCTTAAGCAGTTTGACTTCACTCTGTATTTTCTTCTGCAAGATCCTCAAGTTAAATACAGAAATTTTCCCAAATCTTTTAAACTTATCCTGAACTGTTCATAAGGTGCTTAAAGTTGCTAACATGAAACTTATTCTACTACTGCAATGAGAATCCCAATATAACTACTACAGAACACATATTTCTGGAGCAGGTTTGCATTTTTATTATTTTCTTCTTCACTTGGATCTTTTCTTTAAAACTATTACTATTATTATTATTATTATTATTATTATTATTATTATTATTATTATTATTATTGTTGTTGTTATTTTAGTCTTGTTGTCGTGACCAAATTCAGGTCTTAGATTTCTGATATCAGGTAGCATGATGTGGGCTAATATGAGCATGAAGTGAGATGAAGATGGCTCCTCTTCCTCAGCTCTGCCCCTGTCTGTGTCCGCAGCGCCGCTGGTGGACTCCAGTCCCAGACACAGCAGCTCGGCGATGCTCATGCTCCTCTCTGTGGTGTTCCTGGGCCTCGCCGTCTTCCTCATCTACAAGTTTAAGAGGTTCACGACTTTCTGATTACATCCACCTGCTGCAGACCCAGCAGGATCACATCCAGCTCCCTTACTATGTTCTCCGTTATTGATGAAAAGTCAGATTTAATGCTTTGAATCTGAAAATTTCAAACGCTGTCTTTACTTTTTAAAGACAATGCATCAGGCGTGCTCGGCAATCAGCGATAAAATCGCAGAAAAAATAACTCTTAAGTGGTTTGATATGCAGAGTTTGTGCTTTTATTTGCTGAATAAATTATTTCTTCCTCAAAGTGATTATTTTGAAAACTCAGTGGGAATATGAAAACACTGGAATACTCTGCCATTAATTATGGATTTGTAATTTCTCCTGTCAGTCAGAGGAAATACATTTTATAAGGAATCATACAGTCGACAAACCAGAGCAATTAATAACTGGAATGAAGAGTAATTAGAAATAAATTGGATAGAGTTCGAATAAAAAGATATTAGATGTAAATTATGCAGAGTTCCAATGTTACTGTTATTTCCATATAAATAAGTTACAGAAATGTAATTACATTGAAGATTCTTTTAACCTTGGAATGCAAATATTTGCTTTAGCAGACAAAGTTGCACTCTTTGAAATGAGCTTCTGCATAAACAGATGATTAGATGTGACAGTAATCACTTCTGATAAAACAGAAACGGCTCTGTGGCCGACTGATTGAGTCTTCCCTTTCTAATCCGTAGAAAAATACCTTGGATCAACATATACGCTGAGGTGAACCAGGAGAAGGAGCAGGAGATGATTGGCTCGGTCGGTCAGGGCGACAGCACGCCGAAAATCACTCTGAGTGAGTTCACAGCATCCAAAGAGCTCATGGAGAAGGAACTGGACGCCCGGGTCAAGAGTAAGTCAAAGTCAAACGATGGGAGCAATGACTGCTTTGTCTGGAGAAACTGCTTCCAGCTGTCAGTCTGCAGGCCGGATGTGATTCATCTCAGTCAACACAGACATGAAGCGATCGCCTCTGAACAGTTTTATTCATTCAGAGAAAAAGAAATAAAACAGAACTTAAAAATAAGCATCTAGTTTAATGTAAACCCTTGCTTGAAACTGGGTTATGGATGATTTGGTGTTTAGAGAAATTGCATCACATCAGTGAGATATGAGATTATGGATGGATAAACTCCAGGAGCTGTAAGTTATTTTTGGGAAAAAAGGGAAAACATTTAACTACATGATTCATCCTTAGCAGTCGACAAACAAAACTACAACACAGATGTTGAACTTTATTCAACTGAAAGTTTACAAAAAAGTCAAGTAATTTAAAGTTTTGGAATTTATCAGGAAAAAATACATTTAGGAGAAACTAAGTGCTCTAAAACTTTCCAAGTCAGCAAAGGGTCTAGGGGTGGGCACTCCTGGTCCTCGAGGGCCAGTGTCCTGCAACTTTTAAATGTATTTCTACTTCAACACACCTGAGTCAAATAATGAGGTCATTAGCAGGACTCTGGAGAACCGGACTGCACTTAGGAGGAGATTCAGCTGTTGGATTCAGGTGTGTTGGACCAGGGAGACATCTAAGAGTTGCAGGACACCGGCCCTCCAGGACCAGGTTTGCCCACCCCTGGTCTAAATGGACTCTACTGTTGGCTCATTATAGGACGTGAGACCAAGACCGGTGGGATACGTCAGGCAGCACGAGGGAATTTTACTTCCCAGTTGATGCTCAAAGCAGGGAAATTTGGGGATTTGAGGAAGTTTGCTGGATGACTGGATCAGAGCAAAATGCAGCTCTTGTCAGGTTTTCTTGGTGGCCAGCAGCTATTAAAGGGCAGGAAGAGAGGTGAAAGGCCAACAGAGAATACGTATAGAGAACGAAGACCCGTGTTTTTGGTCCAACAAGATCATACTGGTTCAGATGGGAAGAGGTCAGAATACACATCCCAGTTTGTTGCTAAGGAGCTGCACAGCTGGAGACCAGTCAGTGACCCGTCCTCTCACAGAAGAACCATCGATGGGTCCAGTATCAGAACTGGACTACAGGGTAATGGAGGAAAGTGGCCCAGTCCAACTCAATGTTTTTCTGCATCTGCTTTACTTTAGCATTTCTTTTGGGGTTGTAAAAGACATTTTGTTACTTTTCACTGTTTTGCAGATTATATTCAGATTTTGCATGCCTTAAAGCAAAAGGATGAATCATAAAATATTTTATTAAATGATCTACATTCCATCAAGGTACAGATAAATTTAAATGTCTTTTCTGACGACTGAAATAACCAGATAAGGGACATCAGCCTTGCAGATAACCCAAACAGTTTTACTGGGCTTCTGGAGTCATAAATCTATACGCTCTTCATAATAATTCCTTGATGTAGTTTTGTTTTATGTTCCTTAACAAATCTGTTCAGTTGTCAAAATATGACTCTTAAGATTCACAACCAGCTGATATAAACACTACTCTCTGTTTTCTTTAGTTATCAACAAAAGTCTGGAAAAAATGTTATTGAAGTGTGTGATTATTTGAGAACTTTTTCTATAATTATTATAGTCAGTGGACATTTTTTGTTCCGATGTCATTCCACCCACAGAGCCTTGTGATTAGCAATTAATTACGAGGCATTGATGTCAAATTAGCCCTTTGTTCTGGAAAAATGAAAGTCACAATACTGAACTGAACTGAACTGAACTGAACTGAACTGAACGTGTCGGTTCTTTGTCTGATTTATTCTGTGTTTTCTGCTCAGGAGGAATCGGAAACGCCTGCGAGAGCACAAGGGAGATTCCAAACTGCACCAGCGTGTAAAAGCTGAAGTTTGTGTACAGAGCGAGTGTCACAGTGTCCGGGGTTCTTCTCTATTTCTGTTTTGTAATTCTAAACACAACTGATGTTAATAGTTTTTCTAAAAGGCCTCATTTATACAGACTTGCATGGATGTCTCGTTGGGCAACATCCAATGCAGCAATGGGATCTCTGCAACAACAACGAGACTTTTGGGTTTTTGTGGATGTAAACGCTCCATTCATTTGCTGAGGGAATTATCTTTTGTGGATGAGTTCTGTACGTTTCCTGAGATGTTTGCTTTGAAAATCATTTCTGCCTAAATGTAGACTATATTGTCAGTCTTAAATCAAACAGGGAATATTACTGAAATGTATAGTATTATCTTTTATTCTGTTACATGTAAATATCCTTTCTACATGCTTGTAGTCTCATGGCGACGGCGTAAGATCTGACGGCGGTCTGTTTTTGAAGGTGTGTTTAAAACGTCAGACATCGCTTACGGAGAAACATTTTGCTTTGCTGACGTCCTTGACTTGTGCATGTTCCCACTGAGGACACGGTTTCTGTGTTGTAGATAAGCAAGTGTTGTAAATAGTTCTTTTCTAAACATTCGTCAAAGCCCAGTCGGTTCTGGCCAGGTTCTGTTCTGCTTTCATCCTCTTCGGTTGCTGTAGAAACGGGTCGATCTGCTAATGTTCAGCTGCCGTTAACAGATTTACTCTGCAAACAAAACGAGACGGATCAACATGAGGAGGATCGTGTATAATATATTTATATTTTCAGTAGAACTATACTCGAGATAACCAGACATTTTAACTAGATGAGTGTCTTTGAACCAAACATTAATAGCTACTGGCATCATTGCGTTACATTTTGCCTCTGATTGTCCTGATTTGTGGTGACCAGGTCTGCAGTTCACAGTATTTTAGAGCAACTTTGAAAAAAATGGTGACGCTTTCATAATGTACAGAAAATATTTTGTTCTAATTCAAAAAATAATGGTTGATGAAAGTCATGACCCAGACTATCAAACATTTCTATTGTGCCAATTTAACAGATGGACAATAATGTATTTTGATGAAGCTTTATGATCTGGATGAGAGGAAAAACTGAGAGTGGAAAATCAGCAATGAAGACAAAATGTTGAGATTAAAGTTTCTATATAAAGATTAAAGTGCATCTAATAAGCCAACACTAACAATGCTTTATGTAAATGAGCTCATAAAATATAATCAGGATTTAATAAATTAATTCTCCATTGTGCTCAGTTGTTCTGTTTATTTTGATGTTTTTTGTGAAACGATAAAATCTAGCCTCCCTAAAACAAGCTGTTATGTGAAAATGCAGAAGAGAAATAACTTAAAGCATGAGGTAACTAAACAGTGTTTCTCCTGTTTGTTTCCTCTTCGTTCACATTTTTTTTAATCAAATTCTTCCTGCAACAAAACATTTTAGCTCTGATTATTGTGCCACTTGCGACATTTTTATTTCCTGATTGAAAATAAAAATCAGGAAGTTTAGCTAAGTTTTCGCCTTAGCTAAACTCCGACAGGTTTCTTTACCAAAAAATAGTCTGACAATGCTAGGAGAGCAGAGCAGTTGATGTATTAATGCAACTGAACCCTGCTAATATAATTTGAAATAAGGCAGAGTTGCTCCCTCCACGTTGCACTGTGACTAATGAGAGAAAGCTGGACAACTAAGCCAAGGATCCCAGCATGCACTGCTTCCCCACAAGCTCATCTAAACATCTAGAAAAGAAGCGAGTACTCAGCGGTAGAGATATATAGGTTGTCACACATATGCATTAACCAAACAGAGGACTGATGCTTGTTACTGCATACAGAACACACTGAACAAAGATTATTTCCAGCTTTATTGTATTCACATTGTGTCAGAGCTGAGGCTTCTTGGATACGTTTTTATTGCAGCTTTCATTTGATCCGACTTCTTTCATCAAAATGAGATCAGGAGAAAAGCACACAAAAGGAAACTTTGGGAAACAGGAAGTAAAGTTGATGATGGTGTAAAAATACTGCAGGGAACAGCCACAAGTGCAAAAACTCATGGGATGCTTTATGATGCTAATGAGTTGAACTGCAGCGTTTATAGTTAATGAAGTTATGGCTACGTAAACACAGGGTTGTCCAGTCAGTGTTTGACTGATGGGTGTGGCCAATGCTCCAACACCATGAACGGGAGACGCCTGTTACAAGTTGTGGCTTCTGTTCAATGTTGTTGTTTAAGATGTGCAGCGTTAAATAAACTTGCAGTCTTATTGTTGAGGAGTGCAGGGAACTCTGGATGTGCAGTAAAACCTGGAACCTCGGACTCTTGGAAAAGATTTTAACTTTTCATGTTGGTGTCAGATGTGGGATCAACAAAAAGTTGGTGGTGATAAAGCGGTCCGAGAATTTGAACAAATCACTGACCTGATCATTTTTCATTTGAAAGCAGACGTAACAGTCCCATAAGTCGTTGCACCAGTGGCCACTTGTTCTTACCCATTTCTTGTCTCTCAAGGCCAGTCAATTTGTCATTGGTTTTTGGATAAAAACTTTATTAAATATAGTTTTCCATTCAAATTGGTGGAAATAAAACAACATCCTTAAGGATTTAGAAGCAAATGAACCTCCTGGTGGTTAGAGAGCATTCCTCTGAAACTGAGGAAAACTGAATGTTTTCAGTTCCAGACATTGTTTGGAAAACAGAATAACTCCATTAAAACTGATCGTAAAGAAGAAAAATATAAAGTGCCAAAAATGAATCTTAAGTGGTTTAAAATGGGAGAAATCAGACCAAATGGGAGAAAACTCAACCAATGATCAGTTCAACTGTGATCAAAACAACTCCACAGTTGTGTCAGTACTTTAAAAATTAAAAGATTCTTTTGTGAAGACAATTTATCAGAACAGGTATCTTGGTATGAGGATGTTTCTCATACCATGACTGTTGGATTCAGTCCTCCATTCCGCTAGGGGGCTCTGTAGTTGCGTTGCATTGGTACGTGAGTTTACGTGAGGAGGAAGGAAACTGACCAGCAGGGCGTTTAGGTTCCCATTAGCTGAAACTAACAAGCTGAATCTGCCATAAAATCATATCCTACTGGCGTTCATAAGTGTTGCCCAACGTGGTGAGTTATATTAAAGCTGTAAACTGTGGGGAGATGAATTTATCTGCTCCGTGAATCTGCTAGAGCTAATTAGCCAAATGCTAGCTGTGTTTGCTGCACTGTGACGTTTGAATCCCGATGTTTATTACATTTAAAGTGTTCTAAGAATAAACTTTGCCTTAAATCCGGTTAGTCAAGCCTTGCTCCTAAATCTATGTTTTAGTTTGTGTTCATTGAATATTGCAATATTAAATATTGACGTTTTGTTTATACTTTATTTACAGTTTAACCGGCAATAAAATTAACAACAACAACGGCTATCTTATTTTCTTTGTAACAATAATGTTGTTTTTATTTATCACACACCAGAGGTCAGGGGTCAGTTTAAATGAAAAACATTTCAAGAGGAGAGGCCTGCAGTCCGTTGATTTGAAAAAGCGCCATACAAGTAAAAGCTATTTACTGTAACAGGACAGTAAGACAAACTGCAGTAAATAGCCACTGTTTTGGTCCAGACTAATCCCTGGACCTTAATTCAGTAGAGAACTTGTGGAGTGGCATCCAGTCTGCTGTTTCTGAGGTAAAACCAGGCAGTGCAGTCATTTAACAGTCTAATCATCCCGTCACAGGTACCAGAATGTGGGTGAGTCCATTTAAAGTCACATGAGATGCAGTGGATAGATAATTAGTTAATTGATTCACAAGAAAGTTAAATCTTCAAAAACTTTACAGTTTATACAATAGACGTTCCATGTTTGTAAGGAAACTGCTCTTTTTTTTTTTAACCGTTTAATATTTTTTTGTCTCACTTTGGGTAGAAAAAGCCAAACTGGATCATTTTTTCTTTGTATTCTGCTGTGAAGCAGGAAGTGCAGCATTCCTAGTGCCTGTGAGGGTATTGAAATAAATCTAGTCTAAGGGTCTGGAGCTTTACTTTTGAGTTTGAACAGAATTGTACATTAAGAATGTCACCAGTGAAAACATCTCATAACTTTTATCACTGGAAGTTTCCCCCATCGAACAACCTAAATGCCTCTATGCTGTGAACAACTGATCCCCAGACGGGGCAAATGTTACCTGAAGCGATTTGTTGCAATTGTGTTTTTTTTTTTTCCAGGAGGCAAAAGCATTGTAATGTTCTTCAGTGCACAAAAAAAGCTATGATGCATGCATCATCAGTAATGTCCTATTCCATCCTTATTTTAATATTTCTACGGTAAGGAAACTGTCATTTTGAAATTGTTTCAAATAAATGTATTTTTGTACATCAGCTCGATCCTTTTGTGTGGTCTCTGTTCTGTGTTGAAAGGACGACATTGTTGAGGTGAAACCCGTTTCCCGGTGGACCGAGTGGAACAGAACCAGTACAAGGAGAGCCTGGAAAAGCAACATCCTCTAATTATAGATAAAATCACGATGCACAGAGTCAAAGATTCAGACAGCTTTAAGAAAATGGATCATCTTTCTGAGCACAGAACCAAAGCTAAAAATAGAGACATAATTGAAGTGTTTGATAGTTTGGCTGGTTCTATTTTCATTTGTGAAAAGGTTCTGTTCAGGTCAGCGAAGTCGTCTCAGATGCCTCCGAATGCGTCAGTGTTTTATCGAAATGACTGGACGGCCTTAATGACAGACATCATCTCATCTTCAAACCTGCAGAAATCATCAAAGCAGAATCAGTATTTAAACCATCTAAAATAACTAAAAAAGGCTATTTTTGGAAGGAAAAAATCAACCTTAATGGCATTAAAATGAAACTACTTTATTCATGGCAGCTAAAATCAACAAGAGTGCATTTATTAAAAAAAAAAAGCCTAGTAAACCTAAAATAACAGAAAAGAAGCTGCAAAGCCTTCATTTTTATTTCCTGTTGTCTTGTTTCCACCTCTACACCTAAAGTTTAGTTGTCTTTGTTTTGGTTGCGTATCTTCATTCCTGCAGCTCATTAGCTGGTGTATTACCATAGCCTGAATATAGATGCACCGTTGGGTTTCTTTGTTCTCTGTCTGAAGCCGTCACTTTGTTTTCTGTTTGGAAATTTGTTGTGCTTTGGATCCCCTCCTCTGCTGCTTTCCTGTTTCTTCCCTTTTGGGTTTTTTGGATTTCTGGTTTTGTTAATTCTCTTTATCTGTCAGCTTCATGCAGTTACACCTTCAATTAAAATTACTCAGCCAAACAATAGAAGCTGTTGGCAGTAAACGCATCACTCAACTACAGCAAAATTATTTAGTCCTTTATGATAAGCAAGAGCTCAACTTTCTGCTGTTTGACTTACATGATGCAGAGCTGGACACCAGGTTCAGGAAACGGTCACTCTTCATGGCTGAAGGCCTACAGGTCACTGATATTTTGGGGTTTCAGAGTTTTTACATAGAATACTAGTCAGGCAGTTTTGATGCCGTTTTCTTCCATCCAGCTCTACAAACACTGCAGATTTCCAATCCCAGAAGAAGAAAAGCAGCATCACTGAGTCACCACCATGCTTCAGCTGTTCTTTCAGTGTTGTCTTGAGTCTTCCTCTTCCAGACACACTGCTGACCCTTAGTGGTGTACATGTAGGAGGTGAGGTATTTGGTATGTGCTTTACTGTTGAAACTGATTCTCAGTGCCTCAGTCGTTCTTAGACCTTCTGCAGTCACTTTTATACTTTTGAACTTCCTCCTCAGGAATCTGGTGTCTCCATCAAGGTTTCCTTTTTATGTGTATTTTGAAATATTTAATTAGAAAAGGTTGACGGAAATTCAAATAACTTCCTCAACTTTCCAAAAAAAAAAATGTACGTGGGCTTGTGGTGGTTTTTGGCTTTTCCGAAAAAGAGATAATGCTCTAAGTGGCAGAAGGAAACGCATTTCTGCCAATGCGTTTCCTTCTGATGTATCAAACTTTACCACCTTTTGGTGAGTCTCTGCCTTACCAGAGGCATAAAGCTCAGACATATTTCTACGATGGAGTTTTACCTCCATCAGGGGTAAAACTCCATTTTCCTGATGTGTGGTCCATGATAGTTTGCAACGTCGACATCTTGTTTGTTGTTACCGCCATGCATAGCGTTAAATAACGCTTTATGTAGCTTGGTTGATTTGCTGGAAGCCAGTGGATGGAAACTTGCCTAATTATCTTTTTCTTTTTTTCTGCCATATATTTTGGCCATTGTAAAAGTTCTGCTCTAAACTTTATCATCAGGAACTTTTAAGGCCTTTCTTATTTTTTTTTGTTTGTTTTTTTCCTTGTTTTTCTGAGGCAAAGCTCTCACCTCTGAACCTTTTGGAAAATGATCTTGGCAGCTTATTTAACCAGAAATGAAATGTTATTTAAGGTGTTTCATCTCAAGCAAATAAAATGCAATTGATGAAGTTCTTGATTGGTTGTTCCTTAGGTTTCTCAAACCAAACCAGATTTAAAAATGTGGAATCGAATGAATAATTGTATCCAGCAAGTGGAATATCTGGGAAACTAAAGTAGGATTAAATGTTATTATGGATACAAAAAGAAATCCTGTTTTTGCTGCAAACACTTGAAAACATATGCATACGTCCAGCTCAGCCTAGAAGGATATTTCAGAGTTTCTCCAGGTGGCGTTTTCATCTCATGACCTTAACAGGAACACTTCCCAGTCTTCAGGCTTCTTGAGACAAACTGATTCCAGTTCAGCAGGATGTGATCAGAAGTGATGTGTTTGTTGTTGTAACAGTTTCCAGAGAGGACAGTTCTGTCATCTCAGCTCCACCAGTCCCCTCTCCCTCCCTCTCTGCCTTCACCCACTCACCCACCCAACCTTTTGGGATTACCTCAATGACAGTATGAAAATGTTCTGTCACTTGATAAAAGCCTCCCTCAATTAAAGTTTTTTTCTCCTGCAGTTTCTTCCTGTGGTGGCAGATGAAACTTGAGCATGAAATGGATTTATTGAAGTTATCAGTGCACAATGGCAAAGCTGGCACAAACAAAAGCCATTTGTCTTTATTCACCAGGGAACTCGGAGAGCAGCCTCATTATACTGTGGCTCGAATTAATCTCAGGCCCTTGTCTCTCCTTTTCACCTTGGCAGTTTGAAACAATGTATTGCAGGTCTTTTAGAATCCCAGACACATACTCCAACACTCAGTGCAGGTTACTGATAGACTCACACGTCGGGTGGAGGACGGAGTCTTGGTAAAAAGGCGGCGGGGAAAGCTTGATGTGCAAAACTAGGTAAACTCTGGATGCCACAGTGTTCCAGAGTCTACTGCGTTTGATTTCCACAACAGAAAAGTTAAATCAGGACAGACGATCGACGTACTGATTTAAATTCTGTCACTCGCAGACTTTGAAACTGTGTGCAAACAAAACTGAAAGAAGTAAACACATTTTACCATTCCTCATCTTCCCAAAATAAAATAAAATTCAGACAAACTCTGTGACCCTTTTAGTGATATCTGTAAATGTCCATGTTTCTGCGACCTTAACATCACATGTTTAGGTTTCAAAAATGTTTGGGCTGCATCCTATTTTACTCCTGTCTTCACCTCCTCACAATGTCCCACTTCTCTCTATTCAAACCCAACGTGATTTTTGTCCCGAAAGCAAAGGCTTGGTGAAGTAAAGCTGACCCTGCAAACTGAGGGAATGTGAGATGTTTGGAACCAAACCAAAGAATCAACTACCAGATAATCCACCAGGAAATCCAACTGTTAACATCTTTGATTTTGCTCTCATGAGTGTAGATAGAAGCCAGTGCAATGAGTTGCCTTTAGAAGTCAGCTGTGAGTTCAATACACACCACACTTTTCAGATTTGCAATTAAATACAAGATGCACTGACTTGTGTTGTTCAGTACAGTGAAATTGGCAGCTTTTGAAGTTTGAGCCTCAAGCAAACATTATAGATCCAATATGTGTCATGTTAGGTAGTTGTAAATGAAAATGAAGTTAGTAAAAGATGAAGAACTGGAGACTTGCAACGCTGGAGGTCGCTGAGGAAAAATGTGGGGAAAAATAAAGATTAACGGAAAGCAAGAGAAGGAGCCAATGGAGAGCAATGAAACTAAAGTAGTAAATATATACTAAGGACGGAGTGGAAAATGACGGGGGAACAAAGGAACTAATCGGAAGGACAGCGGAGGGAAATTAGGAGATGGAAAACAACTGAGGCTGAGGAAGGGATAAAAAAACTAAATATAAGAGACAGGAAAACCATGGATGAAATGACAATCCTGAAACTAACATAAACAATAAACAGAAAGGAACATTAATCTAAAGAATCAGGTTCAAATCCCGAATGAACCAACACAAAGGAAAACACTAAAATGTCAACGTCTAAACAATAAAGAAACGATCAAAACAGAAGCAGGGATGAAAACCAAAGATAAGACCTCAGGATCTGATCATTATGCAGCATTTCCAGACATCCAGCAGGAGCAATCTCTAAATGCAAAGCCCAGCTTCGCTAAGCTGTTAAGATCTCTTGATGCATAAAGTCACTCTGTGAAAATAAGGTTTTATTATTTATGATTTTGTGCTCAGAGTTGGAAATCATAAATATGCATCATGGAGCCTGTATCTGAGCTGCTAGAGAGCCGGACTTTATCTTGATCTGTCCTCAGAGCTCTTTGTCTTTAATTCAGAAACCAGAAGAGTTTGTGTGGTTTACACCGAACAGCACCAACAATAACTTCACAGTCTGACCAAAACCTTTGAAATGTTTAACACATGTATGTTAGTCCTGGCAGTGAAGGGGCGATAAACGACAGTGGGACCGTAGTGCAGGAGACGACGCTGTGAACAGCAGCTAGCTTGACCGAGGTTCTGTTCTTGTTTTAATTCGTGTCTCTAAGGAACTCGGCTGAAGTGTGCAGATCTGACACCTGCTACTCAGACAAACTCCTGACTTGTTCCAGGAGGGAATTTAGGGGCCAGAAACAGGATGAAGACGCCGTCCTGCTGCTCACCTTGACTTTTGCTGGACAAACTGGGTGAACTAATAACACTTGACCACAAATACTGAAATGCTGTTACTAAATATAAGCTTAAGATGTTATAAAACCCAAAATTTTGAAATAATTTGTTCCATTTAAAAGTCTCTGAGTGAACTCGTGTGACGTTACTGAAGGTGGCAGAGGCCAATTAGAGGGTTCAGCGTGGCTACAGAGACAGATAAGGCAGAAGTATCAGAGTCTAACATCAACATGATAGCAGATTCTAGATAATAATTTAGATATTTGGATTAGCACAAGCCATTAAAATAACCCATTAAAAGATAAGTGCGAGGGATTCTGAAGCATTTACTGAGTTTGATTGCTTTTAAGAGGCCTAAATGGATTGAAACTTATTAAAGTTTTTAATCATAAAGTACTTCATAAAGAAGATTATCACACTGTTCACCCTGATTATCACACACTTCACACTCCGGCTGCAGCCAGCTGGATAACAGCCATGTCTTTATGTTTGAGTGACATCTAAAATATGATGTATTCAGTCGGCATAGAAATGACGATGCAGCGAGTGAAGCTGTCACAAGGTGTCTCTCCTCAGCAAAAAGTCGTCGCAGATGTGTTGCCACATCCTGACACTTCCAAGACTCTTTGTTGAATTCTGATCCCCCAGATGTATTGCGACAGCATCTGTGCTTTCATTTTCAATTTTACCGTGTGTAACGCCCCATATGGAGACTGTCTGAAGTCATTTTCTGTTCAGACCTTTCAGCTCGTTGCACTGCTGCGGGGGTCCTTCCACCTGGCTGTTTGGATCAGAACTTTTATCTGAAATCCTTTCTTTCTCCAGAATGGGTCAGTTATTGACCGCAGCTCCAATTGCGCTTTCAGCATCTTGAAGACGACACAAGGTTGTCTTTGTCATAGAGCGTAATGCCAGTCAGCCGAACCGTGAGACACACGACCTCTAAATGTGTCTTCAGTTTTGCTAATGTTTCTCGTGACCTTTGAGCTAAAAACAAGCAGTACATAAAAGCTGAGGCAGCTGAGCGTTTGGATGTAAACCTGTTCGGACTCCAAATCTATTTACCAGACCTTCACTAACTACTGCAACTCGTTTCGTACTTTCAGGACGAAATGAGGACGAACACATGCAGCAGTTTAATGCTGCATGTGTTTTATTCTCACCCAGTTTCTGTTAGTAATTATTTAATCGGATGCATTAGCAATTATTAGTCATATTCACAGCACTTTTTTGTATTCATGTGATGAAACATAAAAATCAGTTTTCAGATGTTACTTTTCTTAATTAAATAGTTAACAGGATGGGGCTAAAAGTCCTAAACAGTATTATCAATAACAATGTCTCATGCATCAATGATGATCTGAATATTAATAAAATGATCTGATGCAGAGCCAGAGGGAGACGTTAGACCACCACGTCTCTCCAGCCAGTGGTTGTAGAAAACATGAATGTGATGTAAGATCCTCTTTTCAGAAAGTAACTGGCACTTTGGGGACAAGCAGAGTAAAACAGAAAGAGAGAAGTAGTTTTATTATCTTCTCTTCCCAATAAACTCAACACAGATAAAATCCAAGGAACTGCCACCGTTCTGCCACTAGTCGGCCATCGCCTTCCTACATGATTCTGCTTGATTCTCATCTCCCTTCAGAGCTCCGTCTGGGATTTCTCCCTGAGATATTGTTGCTGCTAATATCTTTGGGAACATTGTAAAAAAAAAATCTGAATATTTTTATGGCACCATTGAATTTAAAAGGTTGTCTGTGTTAATAAAGATGTAACCATGGCGATGCATGGTGTAGCATTAGAGCCATCCAGAGCTCTATTCCCAACATTTCTGTCTCCTTCTCTCAGCCCATCTGAATAAAAGATAGTAATGTCACTAAATGGAAATTATTTAAAAAATACAAAATTTGCCTTTGTCTTTAGAAACCAAAATAAAACCGATGTTGAACTCTTGAAGAAAAAAACGTTCATTTCCTTTTGCTTTTGGTGATATTTAGAAATATGCAGATGTGTCAGGTGGAAAGCAGAGACCTGAACACAGCGTTAAATGATAAAATGACAGCCGGCGTTTCACTTTTATGTTCCAAACTCAGATCTGGCCCATGTAGTTTGTTCACTTGCTGATTTATGCTTTTGAAATTTTTTCTTCCAAAGTTGTTGATTTGCTTTTTGATGAAAATGATTTGCATGAATAAACAGCGTGAGAGGAGTACAGATGCCGTGTGCGACAGAATTACATGAAAGAATAATGATGAAAGACATCCAGCTCTAATGAGGCATCTGGAGTTGCAAATAAAAAGGCAACCTGGTCTATTCCTTCGCTCTGTGGGAAATTGCTGCTTGTCCTCGGCGCCTCTTGCCTCATTGAGGCTAAGAACTCCGATTTGGTTGCCAAATGGAGAGATTTTTTTTCTTCATTTCTGGCTCCGTTAGAAAGTTTAATAAACGTTTGAAGACTTCAGTGACTCTGAATTATAGAGAACTCATCAGGTAGCATCAGACCACTTCTCTGTGAACAGAAACTAAATTACATCTCATCAAGAGGCGCTTTTGTTCCTCAGAAATACCAGGAGACCTGCCGGGAAATTCTGCAGCTGGCTGTTCAGGCTCAAAGCAACAACAGTTGTTTTCCCCATGTGACTGAACAGCAGATTAATATTCTCTGTTGGTTATTTTTGGTGACTCAAACTGACACCAGACAATGAGGCCTAATGTCCCTCAAACGCCACGGCTGCAATCTGGCAAAGATTAAATATCAGTTTAAAGGTCGACAACACTTCATTTTCTCTCCGACTTGGAACAAAACGTGTCTTTTGAGGACAGATGAATTAATTACCACAAAGGTCTTGCAGATGAAAGTGCTGCTAAATCCAAAATCAACCCATAAAACTACATTGAACTGGTTTTTATCCCATTCACTAACATTTTGTAACCAGTGAAATTACCATAAAGTTCAGATGATCTCTGGAGGA
This sequence comes from Brachyrhaphis roseni, assembly GCA_903066815.1. NCBI lineage: Eukaryota > Metazoa > Chordata > Actinopteri > Cyprinodontiformes > Poeciliidae > Brachyrhaphis > Brachyrhaphis roseni. The sequence goes on along the minus strand of CAEFZY010073321.1, from coordinate 11,490 downwards.
TCGCTGCTGGCTCTGACCTCTGACCTCTTTGGCTTCCTTCTTCTGAACTTTGACTGTATGACTGAAGTAGTTTCAGTTCCATTAGAGGAGGATCAACACTGAATGTTGCTTCTCCATGTTTGGTTCTGATGCTAGAGAAGCTGAGAGGTCTGGAAGGTTGATACAGCAACAAATTATATTTTGGTGCTAAACTGTTCAGTGCTTTATAAACTAACAGAAGTAAAGTTTATTCTCTCAGTGAAGGACTTTAGAACTGGGTGATGTGCTCTACCTTGATGGTTTTAGTCAGAACTCCAGCAGCAGCTGAACCTTTGATTTGTTAGGCTGATCTGTGAATCTGCTGCTGCAATAATCAATATGAATAAAGATAAACACATAGATGAGTTTTTCTAGATATTATTGGGACATTAGTCTTTCAAGCCTGGAAATGATCTTCAGGTGATAGAAGGCTGTAACTGTCTTTATGTGTCTCTGAATGTCCAGGTCAGAGTTCATCATCATGCCCAGGTTTCAGGGCTGATCTCCAGTTTCCAGCTGTAATAACTGAAGCTGAATCCAGAGAGCCCAGTCAGCCTCTCGGTCATTTTATGGGAGGAAGTTCTGGTGAGAACACATGCATGAGGTGAACATGCAACTGCTTTGCAGAAAAGCCCTGGATGGGATCTGAACCCAGAACCTTCTTACTGCAAGGCAGCAGCGCTAACTGAGCCACCATGCAGCCGAACAGGAGCTGGTTTTATTGTTTGTAACTGTAAAGTTTAGCATAACCCAACCAGGAGTTGCCTAATCTCTTTTGGCAACATGTTGCTCTCCAATGTGTCACTAAAAGACAAGCAACACAAATAATACTAAAAACTGTTGGGTATTAATGTTTTCGCTCCACCTCATTGCTGCAGCTGCACTCTTTTAAAAACTAATTTAAAGTGTACAAAAAAATAATTAGTTTCTGACTCATCTGAGAGACTTTGCTGATAATAAAAGACACAAACTGGAATTGATGATTTATGTTTGTGCTTGAGCGACGCCGCTGGGTCAGCGTTTCCGTTTTCATTTCATTCATAGAGCGCCTGGGATTTTCCACCAGGTGATTTGTTCATTAAGGTGAGGATGAGCTGCAGCTTTGTTCACAGAGTCCTGGTTGTTCCACATTGAGATCCTGGGCAGTTTCAGCAGCTCAGAGAAGGAAGCTAACAGTTGGTGCAGTGATCTGTCAGCCCGGTTAGCTGCAGACCGCTCTGCAGCGCCGGGCTTCCAGGCTCCTTCAACATCACTTTCATTGCACTCGTGGGAATAGACAAAGCACTCATCGAGCTGATTTCAGAATATCTTAGGGATATTAGCTGCTGGATGTTACAGAAGCACACAAACCTCCATTAGTGAAGGTTCTTACTGGATATTTTGCCCCCAACGCCCTCACCACTTCCACTTAATGACTATAGATTCCTGGTCACTTCATCAACCTCTATTAACATGCCATGTGAATTCCTAATGGGACCAGTATTACTCCTAATAACCTCCATGCATAAGCAGATGTCAGCAGTATCCAGGCTCAGCAAATTAAAAATACAATATCTAGTCCTCGCCTTCAATTATCGCCGCATCGGAGTCCAATGACTCAGGATGAGAAGACACATATTCAGTTAATCCCAAAAACTCTTCTCTGGATCCTTGTGAATCTTCTCCCAATCAGCGTTAAATGACATTGTTTGTACAGTGAGCTGATAAAATGGCGACTAAAGCGCATTCACAGCAACTCACCGGGGAGCTGAAGGAGCAGAGAAACCGATTGGTTTGAGGGAATCTCAGGAAAAATAAGTGTTGCATTACTGCAGGAAACAATGAACACCTTGATGACTAGTTTCCATAAGCTAATAAATCAGAAAAAACACTTTGCACCAAGCCATAAAGGCTTAAAGAAAAAACAAGAACCACCACAGGAATCCTGTTAAGCACAGATGTCATCTTTGTCATCCAACAAAGGTGACAAATATATATTTAAAGAGTCCATATTTATTCTCTTTCAACATAAAAAAAAATCTAAAGTTGAAATAAAACATGGCAGATTGAAAAGTCATCAGTGGATAAACTACTTTTCAACATTCACTGACAAACTGAAATATTTGTTCTTAAACAAAGTAGTAACTGATAAAATCATCTTTTTATTGATTAAGCTGAAATCTAAAAACATGAAGTGGAGAAAAGATTAAACTGAGGCACAAACACAAATCTTTAAATATCCTCATGTCATTTATTTCTGTCTTTACTTGTATATTTCTGCTCTCTTCATGATGACATTTGATGCATAAATGTGGTAATATTATTTCCATTTTTCCATATGTTACGAACTCAGTGCACAACAATCTGCAGACCTCATATAGAAAGTTCTGCAGGGCAGAGGAGCCATGCAGGCACGTTAAAAACAACATGAACTTTCTGTTGAGGTTAGGATTTTAACAAATCTAAATGTTCTGGTGTTAATAATGTATTTTCCCAGAGGGAAAATTTTAGTCTATCTCAATTTTATCATCTTTGGAAACTTTTCTTCATCATCAATGTTTTTTGTTTCTACATGATTGAATCCATGAACAGTTGACCCTTCCTCTTTACCTTTGTAAAGGTACAAGAATTGGTATCGCTGATAAAATTAAAAAATAAAAATTGGCCATGGAGCAGTAACTTTAAATTTCAGCCAAAAAACTAAACTGAATGTCATTAATTTCACATATTTTCAAGGGAAACTCTTCTGATGTCAAGAAGTCAAACATTTGTTGAAAACAGGATAATTATACACATAAATTTACAATATTAAGACTAATATTTAGTCTGCACGACTAATGGAAAACCCTTCAGTGTTAAACATTCATATAGATCTGCATGTTTGATAAATGAATTATTAAATCAATCACTGCTCTACAGCTGTAGCTCTGACAGTATCCAAGGGAAACCGACAGCACATTTTATCATTTGAAGTTGCAAGTAAAAGTAAAGAAAGCTGAATATTGTTTATAATGTTGTACAATTTTTTCAAAGCAACTTTTGGTCCGTTGGATGAATAAATGTTTTCTAAAGACTTCTTAGCAGCTTGTCTTGAAATGGCCCAAAGCCTGAGTCATACTGAGGATTTGTCACCTTCTTTCTCTCCGTCTCAAGCAAACCTGCCAGGCCAGCATAACATGAAGGACTCGTTGCTCTAATTTCATTTGAAGGTGGTTTTACAAAGTTTGTCGTGATGAATATGGACATCTCCCACACTGTTCTGATTTTAAATTGTGACAGATTTTTAAACCATGCATCCTCTTCCTTCCACCTGACAGTTATGAGCTACCTGGTAGTCTGGTTTGGTTTCATACTGCAGCATTAATGTGATCTGGTTTTGCTGCCAGAGCAGGTCTGGCTGTGTTACTGGTACAACCCGGGGCCAGTTAGCAGCACCAGGTCGGTGTTGTTCCTTGGACTGGTCCCTTTGCGTTACATTGCTGACTCTGGCATGTCATCCATCCCAACTCTGGGATCAGTCCAGGAGTCTGGCCATTTGTTCATGAGACAGATTTAATAGCCAAGCTGTGTCTTGTCTTTAATAGCCCTAAAGACAAGACACTGCTACTTGTTCCCTGAATCTAATTAAAGGTGTAGAAGTTAAGTACTTTGACTGTTAAGTGTTGTACAGCTGGTTTTAATCACATTTCCAGGTCTGATTTAGGCATTTATCACACACCGTCTTTCACAGTTAAACAGAAAACAGAGGAAACTGTGTTTGAATACATGGACAAATGGTTATCAGAGTGAGTCCATGTTGGACTGTGGAGGATGAAATTAGAAAGAGACAGCTCCTGCATGAACAGCGTCAACCTGAAGTCACACTTTGACTACAGAACAATCTGGAAAATGAAGACAAATTTGAATTGTGGATAGAACAGGTGGGGGATGTAATGATGACAGTACAATGGTCTAATGCATTTTCACATTATCCGTCATATGTAAACGTAGAGGCAAAGACAAAATGATCTCAGATTGGATTGAGGGCCGGCGGTGTCGGGCAACTTCTTGATCTGTCTTTGCTCATCAGACTTTGTGTTGAGGAGGCAGTTCAGTTCAAGGCCCAGAGTCCAACTGTCCACACACGGGACTTTCATTTTTTCACACACCTTTCAAGGTCTCTAGGACTCACCGAGCCGAGCTCCTGCTGCAGGAAACGTCAGGGTGTTTGGTCAAATATGAAGTTTACAGCAGTAAACACAGAGAACACGGCAGAGAGGAACGACCTTTACGAGTCTTCAGATTTTCCACAATGTTTCTGGGATCTGGTACCTCTGAAACCAGATCTCATATGAGAGGTTGACAGAATGATGATTGTTTTAGAAACGATCCCAACAGTCAGTAGGCGAGGGGTGAAGCCACATCAGAGGTCAACAGGTCAACATCAGGCAACTGATCCAGTCTGTAAAACTAACCTGTCCTGGAACAAATAAATCAAGGTAAAAACGATGCGACAAACTTAGGTAAGAAATTCCATAAAAGGGAATAAAAATAGAAATGAATCCTGACATCAGGAGCAGAAGATAGATCAACATGGACACCAACGCAGAAATGAGTCTGATATTTATGGCTTCTTCATGAATCTCACAGCTTTGACTGATGGTTGTATTTTCAGTAAAAGACATCCAGGAATATTTTCACAGCACAAACTGCTTTGTTAAATCAGCACCACTGAGTCAGTGTCTGTTTCTGTTCTGTCCACGTTTTCAGCCTTCTAGACGTCACTTCATATAAAACTTTATATAAAACTTTCCAAACTCTGCTGAGGCTCTCTGTCCACCATCATCACGCTGCAGCAGGATTCCTGCTGAGTGGGAACAGTTTCCTGGAGCCTTCACGACAGATCCACGTCTCCCTGCAAGGATTACATCTCCCTCCCCCTAAATACGCTCCACCAACTCCCCCTTGTACCATTTCTTACCCCCCGGGGAAAAACCTGGCCCTGCTGAGGAGTGTGACAGCTGGAGGTGTGAATGGACTGCAGTAAAACATTTGAAGGCTGAAACGACCTGTGCAGCTGTCTGCTGGGAGCCAACAGTGCATGTTAAGTATTTTTTTTTTATCTTGAACATTAAATCTTGCTTTCTTTTCTTTATGGATGCTTCTTTAACCCTGAGAGTCCAACAGGAGCAGGTTGGAAAGTCTTTGGAGCGTTTACTGAGTGGGCGTCTTTTCTGCCTGTCCAGCTGATGGTGGCGCTGCAGCAGCGTGAAAGTCAGGCAAAATTTAAGCATGAATAGAAGTACAAGAAGAGCATTTCTGTGAGAAAGAAAAACTTCAAATGAATGTGATTAAAACATTCACTCCTTTGATATTTTTTAAAGCCGTTAAAAGCAACCATGGCAGCCATGTTTATTGTGTTCAACAAAAATCGACCTCATTTTGTGGACAACTCTCAGTCAGGCTGGATGCTCCATTCTTCCTGCGAAGCTGTTCCAGCTCTGCCAGGTTGGAGGGGATCAGCTGTGAATAGGTCTGGGCTTTGACTAGGCCACTCCAGAACATCTACCTCGTTGTCGAAACATCTCTGTGCAGCTTCAGGATCTTCAGGAATTCTCTGGAGCATTAGCTGCCTTGCAGATAGAAATACATTTTCCTGTTTTTATTTTATCATCTACCTTTTCAAACCTTCCACTGAGTTCTCCACTTGCCTTTTGGTAAACTTTAGTCGAGCCTTGATCTAAGTTTATATTGTTATGCGCGTCGTCTTGTCGGCCATGACAGTTCTGATCTGAACAGCTTTCACTCAACTCTGGACATCCAGCTTCATGCTGGTCTGGTCATACAATATTTCTTCATATACGATAAAGTATTTTTTTATATTAGTAAGCAACATGTCAGTAGCATTGTTTCAGTGACTTACCTAAAATGGCCGCCATGCGTTTGATAGCTGCAGCGCCAATAAAGCGTAAATAAACAATTTATGTAACCTGGGAACATTATGTCTCCCATTAAGGCAGTTGTTTGGTTTCTGTTAGAGAAAGCATGAATGGATAATTAGTTTTATTGTTATCAGTTTATATCTTTGCTGTTTGTATCATTGTAACTGAAAATCTCTGTGGTTTTCCAACTTGTTGTACTGAAACTTGTGCTAAGAAAGCTAGACTTGTAATACTGGTATTTCATAAATTCACCTTTAATGAAAATGCTAAACTCTGGAGACTGACTTATGTTTAACATTCCATGTTTATTTAATATTAAACCCAACAGATTTTAAATGCTAAAAGTATTGTTGAGCTTATAAATATTAATAACCAGAAATGGTAATACGATCTCAATTTAAACATCCTTTTTATCAGGAGATTTTCTGCACTTCAAACGATTCTAATCTGGGCCTCATTAGCAGCAGCATGAAGCTAAAACATTCTGCTGTTCAGACTCTGTTCGCCTCGGCGCCGCAGAGAAGAGCTGCAGCTTGGAGGAACCAGAACCGAGACGCTGAAATCAGAACGCAGAGCTCTGCTCAGGTTCAACCTTAACAAAACACTTTAATTAAGCAGCAGAAAAACCTTCAGTGTCAAATTACAGTGCTTAATAATCTGTCATATTTTATTACAGTTAACATCCCATCTTAGCATGAGGACCATGATAGATGAAAATCACATGTAATACAAAGTTTCAGGTATTCATCCACTGATCTGTACCATATATCCAAGATTATATTTAGTTCTTCCAGACTCAGGTATATATGTATATATATTTAAATATATCAGAACAGTTTAGAGATGTAAACTGTTTGGAGATGAAAATAAGACGATGGATGTCAGAATAAAATAAATTGCCATCTTATTGCTGCAGCTCGAAGTCAAATCTTTCCTGTTGTGTTTTCAGATCTGACAAATTTGATTGTTCACACACCGTGAAACAAAGCTGTTGCCTTGGCAACAAGCTTCAATTTACAGCACTTCAAGTTTTCAGCGCTTTAAACAAGTTTTCAACATTTTTTCTTTCTAACTTAAAATAGATTCATGGCTTTCTTTCTTGTCTAGATGACTATTGTTCCACAATAACAACAGCTTTCAGGAGGAAATGCTTCTCTTGGGTCTATTTCTGCATAATTTGGTTTAAAATCATTAAGAAGGAGCATAGCTATGTGGAAAGTCTGATACTTTAAAGTTCATTTCAGAGAAAACTGAGCATAGCAGCAGTAAGAAAAGTTTGCATGACAACAGGAATGTTTCTGCAGCAGAAAAATCACAAACCTGAAATGGACAAAAGGTGAAACTAGACGAAATGGCATCAAAACTTTGGCTCATTAATCTGATGTCTACTGACGATGGATCAAACTGAACTCATTTGTCTCAAGAAGAGTCTAAACAAAAGAAATCCCTGCAGGAAGCTGAATATTTTTCTCTGTTGCAGGTCCACATCGGTCCTGTTGCTCAGTTTGATTAAAACCTGCTTTCAGCAGCTGAGTGTCTTTGTCTCCTGCAGCTCTTTAAATGTCACAGACACAGAGATAAAGAGATTCTCAAACTTCACTGTGATCAGTATTCATAACGGTATTTGGAGTTCAGTTGGCCAACAATCAAATCTTCCTCATGATCTGCCCTGATGCAGAAAGTCAAATAATAAAAAACAAACAAACATAAAGAAGCTTGATGTAAAGTTTTTTTTATTATATTGAAAGGGAAAGAGCTTTTGGTCAAAAAAGCAAAGTCTCTGTTGAGTTTAGCAAGGACTTTCTAACTTGAATTTCAGAATTAGATTAATAAGACATCGTTTTTGTAGGTAACGTCTGTGGCTCTAGATTAATTTTATTTAGCTGAACTGAGGGCGAGAATGAATCTTTACATTGTAAAGATTTGTACATTGACACTGAAAATCAACCACATTCACAAAACTGTTTGCATAATTTGACCAGAAAAATTAAATAAATAAATAAGTGTTTATTTGTGTTGTTTAAGCTGCAATGAATTTATTTTTATTTATTTATTTTTTACCAATTTCAAGAATAGAAAACTAAAACTCTGCAATTGGAACTGTAATTAATCTAAATATGAGAGACTTGAGCTTGTGATTGGTTCCTGAAGCTTTCATTCTATTAAAAAATAATGAAAAAACAGTGAAACTATTGGAAAACTTCAGTGACTTCCTGTTTCTTCCACATCGGCTTCTTTACGACACGTTTTGTTCCACATTCACTGAGTGACTGGAAATGAGTCGGGAGCTAAATGACTGGGCAGGGATCCAACTCAATCAAGTCAAGAAATGATGGTGCATAAATATTCATGACTTTTCTTTGTTTGCTGTTTTGGGTCGGTGAATAGGAAAGGCGAAACCCGAGTCATTGTTTCTGTGCTGATATGTATTTGAAAACAAAAGCTGCGTTTGCAGATCTGTTCGCCGTGAGCAGTGGAAGATATTTTTCTTCTCTGTAAACGGCCAATCAAACGAAGAACAAAAATCCCAGTCAGGAGTGAAAAGTGAAGCTCTGATATCTTTTACAAAGTTTGCAGTGAAGACATTAATAAAAGCAGCTGTTCTAGATGTCCTGCAGAGGACCTGCAGGCCTCTCCAGCCACAATCTGTTTCCTGGCTGTCAGGTGAAATTATTCAATGGAGGACATTAATCTCTGCTGTCTGGAACTCAAAACTTTCTGCTCTGTGGTTTGTTTTTCTTCAAAGTAGAAAATGTTCTTGTGTTTTACACTATTTTTAGAACAATTTTTATTAGATGGAGGTGATGTTTTTGTTAAAGCCTTTCAACACATCCAGTCCAGATTTCCTGGATAATCCATATGAAACCAGAAACGTGTGGAATTTTCTAGGTCTGAAAATGTTATATTATGTAAAAATATTTGTAATATCAGATGCTATTCTTTAATGAGTTCTAACAGTTCCATCCATTGAGGCATGTCAGCATCTGACCCATTAACCATACAGTCATTGGTTTTTTTGTATCTTCTATAATCAAAATATGACCATTGTTGAAATATTCGTCATAAGAAAAAACCTGAAAATCTGAGAATTTAGCTAGGAAAAGGAGTGACTTTCAGATGGAAACTGTGTCCGTTTTTCAACATACAGAAATGTTTAAAGCAGTAGTGACATGAACGGCACAGATGTATTATAAAATTCAAAAGTGAAGTGAATTTCCTACAATAAAAATAATGGGAAAGAAAACAATTTACCTCAGTAAAACCTGCACAGCTCTCACAATCCCTGTCAGTTTCAACACAGTGGGAGATTGTTCTCATCTGTTACCACTGAGTAAGAAATCTGCCTGTTAGTGGAGATGTGCCTGGTGTGACAAAGACAAAGGGGAGGTGGAGGAGGTTACTGGTTGAGAAAATAATCCCTGTCTTTCCTTTTAGCTTTTGCACTAGTATAAAACAGAAGCTCACAGATTTAAGCAGCACTGGCACCGCTGGCGCTGCTGCATCTTGCTGGTTCCAAAAAGTGCAGGTGGGATAGGTCACACCTGCCACAGCAACCCAGACAAATCAGTTATGGAGGAAAATTGTTTTTGGAGAGCAAAACCTTTGGGTTCAGCAGGTCCTGTTTGTTCTGGAATGTGACTTCACAGGAACCTTTTTAAAAACGATGCTGAATCACAAGACGGACCAGAAAATTAGCCTGATACTTTAAAAAGAAATCTTTTTGTTGGTCTAGATATGTGGGAATAAAGGAGATTTTGTGGAACAGAAGCTCCTGCATGTCCTTACCATATGCTTGGCTTTTGATTCACTCCAACATTGAGATCAGTACCATTCACTGTGTTCTGTTGGGTCGGAACCGGTGACATTACTTTTCTGTTATGCCACCATCTTGTTTTAGATTGAAGAATCAACTCATCATCTAGGAATGAAATTTTACTGTTGTGAGTGCAGCAGCTCCAGTTTGAACCGTCCAGCTGTGCCTGGTCAGTAAAGCATCTGCACTAAAAGATTAAATGATGTTTTTATTTAGTAACAACCATGCTGGAGGTAAACTGGCCAATAGGAGGCTTTGCTGTTTGCCTCAGCTGTTTTCTAATGCCAAAGACCAGAGCTGCACCACGCACTAACCAATCAGAGTAGATACAGAATAATCTATATTTAGACATTTAGGTCATTGTGCATTTAACATGTATAAAATATATTTGAATAATCAAAAGGTGTAAAATGAAGTTTTATTGTTTAGAAACCAAACGGTAAAAAGTGTTTCTGTCCCTTTAAGGCAACAATACCTCATTAGTATTTCCTCTACCTATTTTAATACTTCTGACTCCCACAGTATTTTATATGAAGGCATCCTCCGCAGTCGGTCAGAGAAATGTGTGCTTTTTTTTGTTTTACTGCAGAATGTGACAAACAGTGTAGAATTGGCGCATTTGAAGTGAAAACCCCGAACGACGGCGTGCCTGAGACTCATGAAAGCCAACTTTGATCTCGCATTCATCTCCCCCGTCAAGCCCACATTAAACCGCAAACAACACGGAGAACAGCCGAGCTACAAATGTGCAGTAATTGGAGCACCTTTTTTGTCATCGGATGAATTATTCATTTCTGGATGTTGCCTCTCCATGTTGTAGTTACCTCGTCTAAAACGGTCCAAGGGGAGATTTATCACTTTGCCTGCTGTCAAATGAGAATACATTAACGTGAGGTTTGTGGATCGTTCAGAGATAAACGCCACATTTATAATGCCCCTGGAGACATGATGGCTGCTGATAACAGGCAGTCTTGATATCGCCCCCTATGTGGACTTGAATCTATGCTTAACTTTATTTTTTAAGGAAATGCATGCAGAGAAGTCCCAGGTGAGAAATGGAGGTGAAATATCTCACGGAAAGCAGAAATTCAGACAGAAACGGACACAATGCAGCAAAACATCCAGAAACTGCACCGAGACATTTCTTAGCTCATCTGACAACAATAAGTTTAGTCAGAACTATCTGAGGAATTATTGTAAATATAAATGTTTCATAAAGTGTTTATTAGATGAGGGCCTGTTGAGGAAAATGATTATGTTTAATGTTTTGATACAGTTAATTCTACAGCATGTGTAAAAGGTATATTGAACATTCTCATTTTGAAAAGGTTTATGTTAATGATTTAAGGGAACTCTCACTCAGGCTCCTGTTGTGTTATCAGGCAGGAACAGGAGGTCATAAAACTGGCATTTACAGGAGCCAGTATCACTTGAGCCTGGGAGAGAGAAGTTTGTTGGGTTCACGGAACAATTAAAGTCTTTTAGAAAATAACATCTGGGATGGTGTAAAACTGAATATAACATAGAATGTTTGGATTACTAACATTTACTTTTTAAGACATTTCTTAAGTACGAATAGCATGTTTTTAATGAAATTGGATTATCTAATTTTAGAATTACGAATCTAGTAAATGATGAATGTATTTGAGAATTGTACCTCATTTTGTTCTGTTGATTTTATTTTATGTGTTATTTTTGATTTAAGACAAGATTAAGTCTTTTGGGGTGCTGAGTGCAGAACAGCAAACTTTGGTTTGT
>CAEFZY010073314.1:0-30436 GCA_903066815.1 Brachyrhaphis roseni | reverse complement strand
AGATAGTATCTCATTATTTCGAGATACTATCTCGTTATTTCGAGATAGTATCTCATTATTTTGAGATAATTATTATTATTTTTTTTAACAGTGGCGGAAATGGGCTTCCATATTTTATGGAAACACCTTTAATGTGATAGACAACCGGATGTTACCACTGGCAGAAATGCTAAAAACAACAGAAGGAGGTGGTAGATGGATGATGGCGCGGCATGTTCTTTTAATGACACAGCATGGACAAACTCATTCACATGATTTTAACTGTATTTCTTGTTTAACAGAAACACTGTCATTGTAAAATTGTGTTTATTCGACATTGGTGGAATATCAGTAAAGTTTTGCAGACATTTTGTAATGGAAATGGAGCTACAGCCCATGATATTCACCAATGAATGTCATAGGCTGACATTTATTGGTTTTGGCATTATAGTTCTTTTTCCTTCTTACAATTCAGCACACCAATAAAATATACTGATTGTTTGGTTCTTTTGCCTTTGTTTTCTTGAAAGCAATAAAACTGATGATTCTGACCTTTACAGTACTTTAAAAACTCTGCCCTGTAATGGCACCATTTGAAATGTAAAGAGCTGCGGGGGAGTTATTATGTAAAATCAACTTTTCTGAGCTTTAAATCATGCTATGATGTTATTCCCATCAAAAACACCTGGAACGTGATTTCTCATTGCATGTTTGAGGGATTTTTGAATCTCGTGTGGCAGCCATTCAGCTATGAGAGCGCTGAACTCATCATAAAAACTACTTCCAAGCTGCTGAGAACGGTTGCAAACGGCATCATGAAGAGGAATTGTTGTGATGACTGAATTCACAATGTTAGAAAGAGTAGACATTTTTTAGAGACAGAGGACCAATTTTAAGGCGTCAAATGACTTTTAAGCTATGTTTGATATAACAGAAACTGTTACTTTCTGTTTTTAACAGAAAGCAAGAGTTTCTTGTTTGTGCTGTGGGTCTGGAAAATACATATCGCTGCCCCTTTAAATAGATAAGTGGGTTTAACATCTTCAATTCCAGATTATACCCCAGTTTAAGCAACGTCAAAATGCTAATAATCTATACAGGCAATGAAAGCGTGGATAAGATTTATGAATACCCCAGAAAAATGTTATGATTTACTTGCATTTTTATTTTTTTTTCCACAGAAGGCTGACAGTTTGGAATTGCAGCCAATCTTGTATTTACTTCACTTCAGTCGATTTTAGGAGATATTCAAACGTAGAGGGTTCCTCTTCATCAGCATCCCCTGTATAGGTGGAGGTGGAGGTGATTATTGCAAATTTGCAGGGAGGTGGTGTTAACGACTTTACACACACCGTTTGAAAAGCCAATTTTAACTCAGACAATAACCTTGCAGGATATTGAAATATGATGCATGCTCATGGGAGTTCCCCTGGTTCTATGTCTTCCACTTCACCTGCTGTTTTGTTTATATCTAGTCTTGTGTATGTATGCTCTGCTCTAATGAAGAACTAAAATTACATTTGTTTAGGAGCCACAGACAAATTAAGGCCCTATTAAAACAGCTCTATTTGATGTCTTACTTTGTAACAAATTAAGACGTATTTGCATTGAACTTGTCTGTGTTATTTTTTTTTATTGCGACAAACACATTGGTTTGAAGTACAAGCTATACATCATTTGTGCTTCAGTTTATGCTCCCTTTGTATGAATTCCTAGATCAGTGTCTGAACTGTTGGGTCTGCTGTGTCTCATATTTCTCTTTAAATACTTCATAGATTTTTGTGTCCAATGAAACCAGGGTAATTGTCATCAAACGGTTTGTATGTCTCTTTGTTGGCCTCTATCTGAGCCACGCCCTAAAGAGGGCGTTCCCTGGTGGTGTCACTTCCTTTAACCTTAGCTTTGCGTGTGTGCTCTATGTGAGTGCATGAATGTATACATGTGCATGCAAATAGCTAGAAGAGAGAGAGGAAAACGGAATTATTTATTCTCAACACACACCTTGTGAATCTTTTCTAGACCCTTTGCTGAGCTTTGCTTCACAATCTTCTGAAGGTCTATAGACCAATTTCAGTTTTTGAAGTCCTAAATAAAATCAATAATATGTTAATTTTACTGAGATGCACCTAAATGTGAAATGCTAAATTGTGAGAATATGAAATATGTATTGAATCCATCTACAATAAGCTGTTGATAGCTGTTGTGCACTAGCGGTGCTCGCATCACAATACGGCTCAAATATCCATATTGTATCAAATATCAAATATCCAAAATATTTTTTACAGTGAATATTGTAAAAAAAAGTACAATATTGGACAACATTATGTTGTCCAATATTGAATTGGACAACATAAAATAATAATTTTTTGGAAACATCCATTTTCTAACCTGTAGTTAACGTCACTGTTGATAACCCTTATCCAACATCTTTTGTGTAGCTATAAAAAAAAATCCTCTTTTAACCCCCCCTCCCCCCTGCCTCACACTCACACAAACCTGTACACCATTTCTGGGAACTGGGATTACAAACTGTGTCCCAGTGCATCCATATTTCAAAGTTATATCTCCGGTGTCACTCTACATCTCGTCTGCGGAAGCAACACAGAAAACCCGGCTCTTGTTTAAGTATGTTTACGTTGCTGACCCAGTTACCGGGTTCTCTCTGCGTTGTCGATGGGCTGGTGCAGGAAGTCTCAATCATTTGTTTTAATTTAGTTTTTCATCATGAAAACAAAAAAAAAAACAACAACACACACGCCAAAGGTGTACGTAAACATACTTCCACTTGTATGCAAATCGACCCAAACCCCTCGGCGTCTGCATCCACTTGACCGCTGCACCCGTCCTTCGGCTTCACGTGGGATCCTCATAGCAGATGAGTAAATGTGTGCGTCGCGTTTTGCTTTACAATAGAAATATGCACGGCTCCACAGTTTCTTGAGACGTGATGGAGTGGCTGTTTTGTTCCGATACAAATGAGCTCATGATGGATAATTGAAGATCCGAGCCGGGCACAAAAGGAAGGTTAGATAACCAGCAGCACACAGAAGCATGTTGAATGAGTTTAGTGTTTCATTTAAAATCCGAGCTATTCAATAATGTAGAGGGACCTCTGAAAGCCCAGCTGAGTGTTCACAGAGGATGTGAAGCGTGTTGGCGGAGCCGGAGCTGCAGCCTGTTCGCCGCGGTGTTTGTGGTGGGCTCCGAAGCCGCTACGTGAGAAGATGGGTGTGTGTGTTAATGCATGTTGTAATGATGCAAAACACTAATCTTATATCTGTTTGTGTTTATCCTTTCTGGCAGTTTTTGTTGAGCGCTTCAAGTGTATTTGGAGAGATTAACTTTCAGCTCTCCCAAAACTGCTTCTCAATTAGCATATGAAGTTATTTAAGCAGAAGGGATGGATTTAAGAGCCGTCAGGGTTTAGGCTCTTATTTTCTTGAAGTCTAAGTGTGCCTTAATGATATCATCTCTGTGTAAAACAATATGCACAGGTTCTTTTAGGGGTGTTTACTATTCCTCTACAAGTATGTCATTACTGTAGTCAGAATTACATTACATTACAGATTTAACACTTGCCATATCTGTAGAAATGTTCATGACACCATGCTACGTAAAAACTTTCTGTTCTGTTGTTTTGTCCTTCTTGTTATTTGTTATTTACTGTATTTGTGAACAAACCCAATTCAAACACAAAGATTACATCATGTTGTAGTCATGGTAACACAACAATCAAACTATCAAAATGATTCTTTAAAATTCTACAAAGTAAAATTCCTAATTAAATCCTAAATGTACTTTTTTTTTCTCTGCTGAATGCATTACATAAAATGCAATAACAGTGTCATTCTCTATAAATGATGCTACAGGTTTAGATCTATGGTCTGTGTTACAATTAGACCATTTCTAGGGGCCCCTGAATGTCATGAGGCCCCTGCCAGCAGCTACTGGGTTTTCTTTGCCTTGATATCTCAGTCTTATAATTCTTAGATCTCAGAGGTGCTAACATCAAAAAATTATAGAGATTTTAACCTCGCTGAGCTTTTTTTAATCTATAAATCAGTATGCAGCCAAGTTATTGCAGAGGTTAAATAGATATTATTAGTGCTTAATTAGTAAAATGGCAGAACATTTTCTTATTTCATAACTTCATAACCTTTGACCTTCTCTCCTCTGGTCTGTTTAACATCTACAGTCTCAGATCAACTCAGCCCTCCAGGACTGTCAGCAGCAAAAACAGCAACTTTATACCTATTAGGGAAAATATACTACATTTGCTTTGCATTGTCCCCACATGATGGCAATGATGTAGTAGGATCCAATTAAATGCTTGATTAATATGAATTGTTGCTATGTTGTTGTACAGTGTTTTAAGATCTTGTTTAATGTGCCCTTTTTTAACTTTGAGCCCCTGCTCCTCCAAAGGTCTCTGCACGGCCCTGGTTTTATTCTCAATTTGGATCATGAGACAAGGTCCATACAGTAGTATTTAATTTATTCTATGTTTTTTTATTGATTTATTCTGATTATTTATAGACTTAAGTACCTCATTAGAATATATGATTATAAAGGAACATGGTACATATTACAAATCCAGTTCTGCAAATGCTGGGTAGGAGATTTTATCAACATGTTAATCAAAAGTCGTCTGGCTTGATGTTATTAAATTCCCTGAGCAGTTTTTAGTCAAAAACCTGTGATAAGAAAACAATCACTTACTCTTCTGTTCTGACTCATGTTGGTGTCAGTATTGTCTAGACATCTAGGTGTGTGTGTGTCTCTTTAAGTTGAGGTGGCATGTCAAGGGGTGTTCACAACCTTTTTAATGGAGCTGTGGCAGCTTTCTCCTGTGAAGCCTCTCACTGAGTGTTTGGACATGTTGTAGATGGTTGGGCCCACCGAGTAATGAGCCATGCCACCACTTGTGAATAAGTGCTGCCTGTTCTCAGTCTAGACATTCTGCTCCATACAACCACAGCCCCCTACACACACACACACACACACACCCACACACACCCTGCACACCCCCACATGTAATTGTGCATCCATTTGTTTTTCTTGTAGACTTTTTTTTCTTCTGTTCCCAGCAGGTGACTGCTTATGTGAAGGAACTGTACATTTACAAATAGCTGTGCATTAGCACATGCTTATTAGCATTTATATTTATCAAACAATACAACGTAAAACTTTACCTTGGTTTCTCTGGCAACACCTGTGGTAGTCCTTCATAATTTAGCTGTGTGTGACTTCCCCTTTGTTGCAAAAACCTGTGTTGGTACACTGATGTTTTCACAAAGCGCAGCTGATGTCTTCTCAGTCTGTAAAACATACAACACATGTGAATCATGTTCTACAGACTCACATATGTAATGGAGGATAATGACTCCAGTGATATGTGAGACATTATTCTGGTTCCTGTTGATCTCTCTGGTTATTTTCATCATGTTCTCTGTCTGAATCTCACCTAGATGTTGTAATATCTGTTCACTTTTAACCTTCTTGGATGCCAAAATGACAAACTGCCACTCTGATTAGGAGCAGAGGTTTACCTTGGAAAAATGTTTTTCTTAGAGATGCATCAATCCCATATAAATACCTGTATCAGTCTCAATATTGAAAAAAATTCTAGATACACTATCAGCAACAATTTTCCCGATCCATAAGGGCAAATCTATTAATTCTAGTTCTGTGCTTTGAGCTACATCATAAATACATATAATTTATTTACAGTATGTTATATGTAGAATTCCTAATTACACTTTCTGAATCATTTGAGAGAAGGTTTGTTGAGGTTTATTTCTTACTCAGCCTATTGTTTTTTGTCAGTTTATTTTTACATTGGTTGTTATACTCATAATTGCGCTGACTGAACAAATTAAAGTTGTGTTGTATGTATTTATATGTTTGACCAAGCTTGTGAAGATGTACTGGTGCAGAGTTATCAAATACATTTGTAATTCAGTACATTTATGTTTGTATTTTTAAGAAACAAAACGTATCAAGTCAGTTGTTTTTCTGTATCACATCCATATCAGCCGATACTAAACCTTAGATATCGGCGGATCGGTGCGTCCCTAGTTTTTCTCAACCTCAGTAATCTACTTCTGTGTTCCTCCTGTGTGAGCAAAGCGGTGATAGAAATGCTGCAGTAATTGTTGTTGGCTTTTTAAGCTGTGTTAATGTGTGTATGCTATGAGGGGAGAGCGCAAGCTGCCAGGGCAGGACAACGCCACTGTGAGTCTGCCTGACCTCTCCCTGTGTGAGGTCAATTATTTTTAGATTAATTACTGCGCTACCTCCCTCTACTATCAGCCGCTCTCAGTGGCCTTCCCTAGAGTCATTGATCATGCATTGGGTTGTTCATGTAAACAGTTGTTTCTTCAGTAAAAGTGTAAGATCATTTACAATAGGGTTGAGCAAAATATGTTTTTGTACTGCAAAAATACTACAGCGTTACTGCCTGCCAAGATAGGCTTATGATGTCGGACGATTACTGGATGTAATTTAAGCTATAAGACTGTTTAACAGCACTGGTTTCTATGGAGAGTGAAGAGTGCCTAATTACAATAAATAAATAACATTAATTAATAAAATGTCATTAATTTGTTAAAACTGGAAGTAAACACAAATGCATTAAATATAGTATTATATATGCTTCAGTTAAATGTACCATTTTCCTTTTAAAAACTACATCCATTTCATGATTTAAGAAATGTCATGTTTCTGTGTTGAAGCACATCACGAATAAATTTAAATTGTCAACTTTGCACATCAAAGTCAGTGGGCGGGGATAGGGCTGCTTTTATAGAGACCTTGCCGATTGGCTGCTTCCAACGTCAAGTCAAGTTTGCTATGACACTGAAGTATTAAACCAATCTGTGTGCAACACATTACTGTTCACTCAGAGAATACACTCAAGCCACCAGAGTGTATTCCTGTAACCTGTTTTTCCATTTGCAGTGTTCAGCAGATGTACTTCAGTAAGTCTACATTCCCGCTCCACATTGCTGAAGCTGCTGCAGACCAGTGGGCCCGGCTGTTTGCTGGTCCATCCACCTTATCAGTCTCATCAGGCTCTGTGCTGTTTCACTGCTGTCGCAGGTGGAAGAGAGGAAGAGGAGAGAAGCACTTGTTTTCTTTTTTTCACTTCATGCATTGCTAGCCACGGCTCTGTTGACCAGCGAGTGCTAGTATGTGTACTTTGGCCGTGACATTAGGACTGTGTTGGAACAATGGGCGAATCAGTGGAACAGAACCTGACAAGAGAACATGAAGGTTCCCTCTGGAGGATGTTGGACAGAAAAGTGAGGGGAGAAAATGTGTGTGTTGGGAGGAGTCTGCTCATTCTGAGGCATTTCTGTATCCCCACTGGTAGAAACAGACGGACTCTAGGACGCAGCAGGTTGCTAGGTTGTGCATGTTATTTAACAGAATTCAACACTTTTAATTTGTCAGAGTTGATGTGCATTTTATCTGTGATAGTGTTGCATTCTATATAGATTAATATAATAATCAAAGAGAGCACCTTGTTTTGTAGGAAAGGTTATGGGTCAGAGTCTTAAAGTTGTTCAAAAATCCCGGAATAGCGGCGTTCAATAGCAACACGTTAGTAACATACAATGATTAGCTGGTATGCTGGTATCCTTGTTATAACAAGGAAAAGTAACTTTTTTTATCTCCTTAAGTGCTAGTTCTTCCACATATGTCTATGTTGATATTTTTGTAACAAATTATTTTTCACATTTATGTTGCATTTTTTTACTTGGTGGTGGCTTCTGATATGAGTGACATGGGCAAACGCACAGTGTGACATCTTGTATATTCTGCCACCCCTCCACTAAACTAGAGGATCTGAATGTCAATGGTGTCTAATGCAAAAACAACATCCACCCTCAGAGTCAATAAGAGGGTTTTGTGCAGTCAGTCAACCTCCTTCTCAATGTGCCAATGGTGGAAAAACAACTTACCATTACAGGAACCCTTTATCTGCAGTCATTGGTGGCTAAGCTAACTAGCCTTAGCATTCGTGGCAGGCTATGTTGTGATGAACCAGCTGTAGCTTAGCCAAGAGCAAGCAGAAAGGAGTGAGCACATTAGTGATTGACAGTGCTAAGACCCTCCTCCTGGCTCTGATTGGTTGTTTCTGACTGACTTACTGTATTTCTCTAATTAGCAGTGGTAGAAGGTAGAGGAGTGTGCGTTTTTATTTTCACAAATTATCTGTCATATATTACATTGTCAAGACACACTGATCATTTGAACAAATATTTGAAAATCATTCGTTTTTTGCAGCTTCAAAGTCAAATTGAACAGTGTGATGACTGCTCTCATATACCATTGATGTTTACTGTTTAAAAGTTTGCAAACGTGTTCTGCCTACAGAAACACTGTGAACATTGACTGTGTAAATATAATCTGGTTTGCAAATGCACATTTGACACTTGGCTGCAGGAGCCCTCGCATGGCTGGCAGTGTCACTGTGTGAGATGGCTGCTGTTGTGATGGGAAGTTGATTACAGTTCGTCTGACTGCCAGCACCCTCAATCAACATCCACAGCTAAACGGATAAGGAAGAGGGATGTTTATTCTGGCCCGGATTCTGTACGCAGCAGCAAGGGGACGTAAGCCCCGTGCCTTATTTCTAAGCTCAACTTTTTTTTTTTCCAGATTTCTAGCTCTTCGACTCCCTCTTTTTTTTATCCACTTCTTCTCTTTCTCCCCCTGTCCCTCTGTCACAGTCAGAGAGAAATGTTTATGAGCCAGGCTTCAAATCATGACCCAGGCCATCCTGTCCCCCGTCTCCATCACCCGATGTGTTTTTCTCCAATCTCCCGTCTCTATGCCGGAGTCAAATTGGCCAACCCTTAACATCTCCTGCAGACCCTCCAGACAACCTGCTCCCTCTCTCCCCGGCCCGGCTCAACCCAGTCTGCCAGTCTGCCGCGCTGCTCTGTGCTCTACACGCTCCAGTGCGCTGTCGGCTGGTGACAGGCTATTTGGGATTTACCCACTGCTGCTCTGCTTGTCTCTTCATCTGCAGCCTTTCATGGCAGTAAAATACAGTCTCTCCCCCCCCTTATCCCTTTCCTCACATGTCCTCCCCTCAGTTCAACTCATTCCACCATCCTCCTGCTTCTCCACCTCCCCTACACACTGCCGTCCTTGCTGCTAATCCCGTCCTCCTAAAGACTGTAATTGAGCAATACCGCATGTTGGGATTAAGGCTGTTATTGGAGGTATTATCATTACAAGAAAAAAAAAAAATGGGTCAAATTATGGGTAAGTGGAATCCGCTGCCATGGCAGATGGTTGGTGATTGAGGGGCGCGGACCGGGAAGGGAGGGTGGGGAACATTCAAAATTTGTCGGTTTGTCGGCGGAGGACTGCCGCCGCTGCCGCCGGACCCCGGCTCTGACAAGGTTCTGATATCCAACAAACTGACAGAAAATCCATGAAACCATCTCGCTTAAACAATAAAACATGAGCTTCTACAGGCCAAAATGACACTGGATCACCGAACGATGATGGACATATAGTGCTCTCCATGCAGCGTCCAACATTTGGAATTGCATTTCACGAGAGCTGTGAGGGCCATTTTAGTGATGGATTGTTTTAATAGCAGTCAGTAAGAATCCCTGACATGCCACCTGATCTGATATGGGCTGAGGGAAACTTATGACGTGGCACAAGTTTCTTGCTGACGGATACTTACTGGTTGGTTAGAAGCAAAGGGGTTTGTTTATGAAGATTTGCTGAGCAGTTCTTACTGATTACAATGCCTTAAGATTATCAAGTGGACTGATTTGGTGTTAGTCAAATAGAATATGTCTTAACGGTTGGTTTTATGTATTTTATGTCCCAGTTAAGTAACTATTGCAAGTTCAGTTAAGAAAATGCTATATATATCAAACCCAACTTTAAGAAAATTGACTTGTAATTGTAGCCATATCTGACAGTTTGACATTGGCCTCCGTCTTTAAGAACCTCCTTCCATTTCCGACACGCCCCCTATAGCACATCATCACTACAATGGTTCTCCATGATGCCCTTAGCAATTTGTAGTGAGATTCTATTTATATTTTCTCATTTGAATTCCTCAGCTAGAGCTAAAATATCACAAAACATTGTAGGAGATTGAGTCACCGTTGAATAAAACCAAGTTTAAGTATTTAGCTTACTATTCCAGAACTAAAACAAACCAAAAGAACATTACGTCTACAAAGGAACAAGGTGCTGCCAGCGTCATGATATGGGGTTATTTTCAACTGACATTTTAGACAAAGTGGATGAAATCATGATCAGTGGGTACAAGCATACCTCCATATGCAGCAAAGCATAGATTCACCTGAACAATATTCCTATTTTGGAAATGTAAAGCCAATATTTGTGGAGTGATCTGCTGCAGACAACAGACAGACTGGAACCTTTGTAGGACAGAGAGCTGCGTTTCCATTACAAATGTGTACAAAACATTTTAAAATTTTACATTGCCTTGTTTCCGTTAAATTAAGACATGCAATTAAAATCACACATGAATGAGCTTGTTCTCGCAATAAGCCGCTAAAAAAATCACGGCAGCGACACTTGAGGTGTTTATTTTTCAGTCATGGCGATGGCGCTCATCTATCAGCCATCAGAGGAAACATCAGCGTGTTTGTCAGGCGCTGGAGGAACAAGCTTCTTGTATTTAGAAGCGGCTACATATGCAGTGTTTTTGGCAAATTGCAGTCAGTGATTTTACAGTAGAATTATGTATTCAACACTTTTGAAACACAAAGTCAACGTTTGATGAACTGTACAACGCGGTGAGACCTCTGGTGGAGCCAGAAAAGTGCGTTGCTTGCTGTATGCAAACTAGTGTGACTTGTGTGATGCTAAAACAGTGTTTCTTCCATTGGCAGTTTTACTAAGTAGACAAATTTCAATATGGTGAGAAATCACCTCATTCTAGCGCAAAAACCTGTTAGCAATAAACATGTGTTTTGTTTGTTTGTTTTTATTTTTATTGCCATGTTTCCCATAAAGCAAATTTATTTTCGTACTTCCAATTTGGCAATTTTATGGCTAATGGAAACACATCTATAGTCAGGTTGACATGCTGACAGACACCTGCCAAAGAAAAGAGCGCTGCAATTAAACCAGAAGCCCACATACCCAATCTGATTATGGCATTTTTCTTTTTAGCAATTTACCAAAAACGTATTTGCTTGATTTCCATGGTTAAAACCCTTTACTTTGACAGGAAACAGGAGAAATGCACACTTCATAGATCCCTTGGTCCACAGTTCCTGATGAAAAAACCTTTGATATTTAGAATAGAAAGCAACACATTATGTTCGGGAACACACAGAACAACCTAACCATTTTTTTTCACTTTGATATCCAGCATTATGAAACAGTGTATTTGCAATAAAGTGCATAATTTTTTATTTTATTTTTTTTCATCAGTCAAGTTCTCCCATGGCCAGCATGAGGTGGGATGTGCATTTAAACTCTTTAGGATTTAAAAAGTCTTGCAAACTGCTGTGGAATCATCAAGTTTATTTCCCTGTACTTTGTAAGCTGCTTAAGTCCTGTGCCAGCTTAGCATTGCCATATTAACATCACCCAGTGAGACAGCTCTGACAAGCTCCCTTCCTCCACAGTTTGCCTCTCGCTTCCACAGAGCTGAGTGGCACTGAGGAAAAAGAAACGTCTTTAAAAAAAAAAATCAACTTATAAACTGACACGCACGACCACACAATTACACACGAGTGCAAAAGACTCTTGCTTCACAAACTTAAACATACACACATTTACTAACACCTCCAGTTCAGGTTTTTATTTTTCAACCAAACATGGTTTTTTTTTTTCCTCTACCAAAATGACGAAAACGTATTTATAACTGTGGCGTGCGTGATGACTGACGAAGCTCAGTGTCGTTTCACCAGATGATCAGCAGCATTTGCCCCATGCTTGTGTCCCTGGCCGGCTTCCCGCGTTTCGCCTCCTCTTAGTTTCACTGAATCAGTGTAGGAATTATTAAGACTCTGAAATCAGTTTAATTTATTTGCATGCTGGCCGTTTTACAACAGATGTCACCACAAAGCAATTTGTAAGACAAGCTGATTCAATTTATGTCCAATTACACAGGATCCAATTAGGTTCAAATCAGTCATATGGTAAGATTTAGATCTAAAGTCAAAATTATCTGTACAGCACAGTTCAGCAACATGAGCTCTACAACATAAAAACATAACACAGTAACTAAATATGAAACAAATATTACATTTAGTCAAATGCCATCATTATAGTCATCTACTAAACATAAACCTAATAACAGTGATATTGATCATTTTTCCGGTTATAATCAAAGGCAGCTGTAAACAGGTGGGGATTTAGCCTTGGTTTAAAGTAACTCAGTGTTTCAGCAGTTTTGCAGTTTTCTGGAAGTTTGTTCCAGATTTGTGGTGCATAGAAGCTGAAAGCTGCTTTATGTTTGGTTCCAGTTGCATAAAGGCAAGTGCAGCTGATCATTTAATGGCAACTGGTGAAAGGAAGAACAGATCAAATATCTTGGCTGCTGCAGCTGGCTGAGGGTTGAGAAGACAGGAAGGAAATAAAAAAAACAACACGATACTGTTCCAGCAAAAATACTTTTAAAAATCTTTTTGAGGCAATAGAGGCCTCTATTGAGTCATCAGACAGCTTCACCCTCTGCATATGCGGTGCTTGTCTACTTTAACACCAGGCATTGCCTCGTAGAAATGCTTTCCATGAGAAGGAAAAACAAAAACACACGAACAGAATTAATAGCATTAATGGTTCAATTTATGACTTTGCTAAAGAAAAAGATGCATCATAACACTAAGCAAAGGAGGCTTTTTATGTTGTGCACCATATATGGTGAGGAAAACGAAGAAATTCTGTAAGTTAGTTGGTTTGCATTACATCAGGGTGTGAATCTCCTTTTCGTTTTGGGCCATATCAAGATCATGATTGTCCTAAAATGGCTGGTTGTGGCAGAATATATTAATAAAACTACCCATTTGATATTTACACTCAAAAAAAGAAAATGGAGCTCCAACTTAAAACAACTGAGTTTGTTAATTTGGTAATCAAATTAAGTTTGTAAGATTTACTTTATATACATTTGTTTAACATGGCAGCCTAATAAACTTAATATATTTATTTAGATAAATATTATTCAGGTACTTGTAACAAATTTAATAACATTTTTTAAAGCTGGATTACATGATATTTTTTTTTTCAGTCTATAGCTGTGTTTCCATTGACCATATAATTGCGCAAATTGGAATTGCGAAAACGAATTTGCTAAATTGAAACACGACAATTTTGAAAAATAGTCGTGTTTTTTGATAAAGTTTTTACGCTGGGATAAGATGGTTTGGTGGCCTTACTGAGATTAATGTTCGTAAGAAAAACATCAATGGAAACAATTTTTATGCATCACGAGTCATGTGATCAACAACCAGCTGTTGCTACTGACAACAGGAAGTGGTAGGAGGATCATGTTGCTGTGTGTTTTTTCATGACTTACTGTGTGAACAAGCTTATTAATGTGTGATTTTAGTTCTGTTGCATATTTAATGGAATCACTGCAATTGTGAATGTAATATATTTTTTTTTACATTAGCGGAATATCAATTTGTAAAGGAAATGTTACTTATAATGAAATATTTTTATTCCATGTTATTTTCTGTAGATGTTGAGTCTTTGGCTGCTGACCCAGTCAGAAAAATAGCAAATACCGAAGCCATTTAATTGAAAGGCAGAGTTCCAAAAACAATATCACTCCTGATGGTTTGACGCACAACAGTAAAGGACGGCTTTCATTTGATTTGTTTCTGTGGTTGGTTTCTTTTTCTCTCTTTTTTTTGGAAGGTGTAAGAGTCAATTACTGATCATTCAAGCTAAATAAAACCTTATTTCAGTGCACAATTACAGCATATGTCAAATATGTCAGAGAAAGGAGGCTGTGGTTGAATTGTAAACATTATTGATTGGGTTGCTGTCTGGTTCTGTCAGATTTAGTTTCCCATGCGCTGAACATTCACATTTTTACCAGCTGTTTAGTTTTAGTTTCGCATGATGACACATTGTGTTTTTATTTTTTACTATTGTTTATTTATTTCCTGCATCTAATTTTGAGTAATTCCTCTCCCGGGTTGTGAACACGGCAGTTTAGCGTCTGACAGGCCCGGCGCCTCGTTTCCCCCGTCCTGTCAGTGACTACGTTTAACACATATAAGCCTCTTACCTTTTTCACCGAAATGGACTTTTATTGGTCTGTGGAAAAAAACAAAACAACAAAAGAAAAAAGTAAACATTGTTATTTCTTGAAGGAAGAAATTGTGTTAGCCTGTCAAACTGACTTCTTGAGCCAATGTAAAGCAGTGAATTTGGTGGAAAGCAGAAATGTAATTCTATTCAGGATCGTTCTGTATCCTGTCAGTATTGTTGCAGTCATATTATATATCAGGCTGGTTTTCCTCCAGGGTCTCACTCTCTTCAAAGCCTTCAGTTTTTATAATAAAGACATTATAATGGAAACGGGAAAACTCTGCATTTCCATACTTGCTCCTCTAAGTCATTACTGTTGCTCACATTTTAGCATAAAAACCAAATATTTATTACACAGCATATCTTCACTGAGGGATCGGTGGTTGGCAGAGAGGAGTCTGTGTAATTTATAATATAGGATGTAAGATTTATCTGTGTAATGAGAACAGAGCACCCAGTGTGTGCGCTGATTGATTAGGCCCTGGCTAAATAAACTCAGCGGATTCATGCTCCCTTAATGCCCCAGATCCCAAGCTGCCGTATTAACCCAGATGCATTACAATAAAATATTCACCTCTCTGGGCTCATGTATATATCACAAAGTCGTCAGAGGTCACAATAACGTGGCGCTGATGCCATCGGGGTCGGCCCGTTTCCTCCACTTCTTCGTTTGCCTTCCTCTTTCTGGCGAAGCGGGGCGATCATGTCAGAGACAGACCACAGGGTGGGGTAGGAGGACACATTTAGCCATATGTCTTTACTCCACCACACTGCAGCTGTGGAGGAAGCTGGGAGCGGAGCTTAATGCATCACGCAGTTTGTGTACAAGCTCTGATTTGTTGCATATTCAGGCTTTCTATGCTTGTGTTTATTATTTTGTGCCATCCAAACAAGGCTAATGGCATATGTTGTTAAAACACACAAACACATTTATTTGTTCTTGATAGGCCTTGATATGCATTCCTTTTGTTAAGTAGCATATCTCATCATGTGGGTGTTGCGATTTGCCCAGAGGATGCATTGTTAGTGAAATAATAGCTGCAAATGCGTTCGCCTAGATCCGGAAAGGCAGTTCAGTCACACGCCAGCGATGCTCACACCCTTTAATATTCAGCTGAAAATTTTCAGCGTGGCATAAACTTTCGTAAAATTGACAGCAGAGACGTATTAAGGCAGCCTTTCTCAGCACAGAGGGCTGAGCGATGCAGCGCTCGGACACATTGGCAGCCTTGGAAGCGTGGGGAAGATGAACGGTCTTCCTGATGAACGGCGAGACGTTAATGCAATTTAGAGATGAGTAACAGGGAGAAACATACAGCGTATTTTCAACTAATGGCTTTGGTTTTGCCATCCGTCTGACCGCAAATGTGTATGCTAATATAAATAACATTACAACTGGCGCTCGGATGATAACAATAAAAGCAAAAAACATGAGCAGAGACCATGAAAAGCAGAAAAACTTGTTAATAATGTAAAATACTAGTTCAGGCTCAGTTGAGAACATAAATGTTTTTTAGGATGTAGATATCATCAACCAAAAATCTTTCTTTGAAAATATCCAGTGTTTTACTGAGTCATTTTGGGTCTGTTAGAACCTGCTCATTGTCTTTATATGCAGTTCCGCTTGATTCTCATCTGCCTTCAGTTCTCCATCTGGGATTTTTCCCTTTGAGCTCGATTTCTCAGGTTGAATTTCCTCTGGGCCAATCAGCGAACAGAAGGAGAAGTTATGAACGATGACGTCGATTTTCTGAGCTGTTGTAGAATCGTAGTTTGGCAGCAGCAGAGGAAGTGAAGGAAGCCATTTAGTCTGTGTTGGCCACGCCTTCAAATTTTAACAGCAACCTTTGGCTAGGCTCTTCTCTCTTCACAGTGGAGGATGGTTGTTTGCAGCCCAGGCAATTTCCAGTAAGCTTGGTGGCATCAAACTGGTTTGTTACGTATGTCACAGCAAACGTTAGCGATTGGGTAAAACATCAAGCTTCAGCAGAGGCCACGCCTCCAGGAAGCAATCAGGTCTCAATAGTCAAAAGCCCAGACCCTTTGCACGAAGCAAAGCGTCGAACAAGGGGTTGATTTTTACCAGGCTGGATCTGATGCCTTTCTTTTTTCTCGTTTTTCTCTTTTACAAAGACTATAAAAATAGAATCTAATGTGCAGACCTTTTTCTACCGCATTTTTTTGTTCCACTCAACTTTCTTTTGCAATAATTTGAAATAGCATAGTATAGAACAGAGTGCTGTGTGTGTCAAGATGTCAGTTTCCCCCATGACTGTTTAGATTGTATTGTAGTCATAACATTTCCATATTAACTTTAAAACTTTAAGCAACTCGGTGTTATCAATATGGTGGCTCCATCCGCCTATCTCAGTTTTATAGTTCAAAATAATTATTCCTCGTCAGTATATAAACAATATAGTTATAATGATTTTTATTTTCCTGTCAGAAATCTTCCTAGATTCGTCATTGCTGCAGCAGTTTGTGTTTCTTTTTTTTTTTCCGGCTTTTGTTTTTATATTCGATGACTCATTCAAATACATCTTGTTTAACTTTGAACTAGAGAAAAAGCTGAACAGCATTAAGTATCCTGAAGGAGTCTCTTTCCCAAAGTCATTTTCCCTCCCAGCAGCAGTATTAAATTCCGCAGAACTGCATGTAGTTTGGCTTCTCCCTGAGTCAGGATCTCGGCATTCAGCATTATCTGTTGTACTGCAGCAGGCTACCATTTAAAAGGACTGGTAAAAAAAATTTCCGAGTTGCATATTACAAGGAGGAATGAGCTGTAAGTTTCAGCGCTGCACCCCCCCCGCCCCCGCCTGCAGCGGTGAGTGTTCCTGAGTGTCTGTGGATTATTATTGTCCCCGTCCTCCCAGGATGGGAGCTGGTGGCTGCAGAGCCTCAGATGTATGGAGACGCTAACAGGATTAACAGCTGCACCCCACCACCACCCCCTACTCCAATCTTCACATGTGCATATTAGTGGTCATTTCTATGGTAATGCGGGATAAAAAAAACACAGACCAGTTGAGATTTTAGCAATAAAAACAATGATTAATTGTGCGTTTCTTCACTTTAAGCCGATACCTATCAGATTTACTGCTGGTTGAGTTTTCACTGGTAAACAAATTGTTGTCTAGAGCCCTGATAAACCAGGCCCTGAGGACAGGAACTAAAGGGGAGCAGTGTCGCTCTCATGTTGGAGAGCTACGTCTCACTCCATTAAAGCAGCTTTCTATTTATTCATGTCTCAGGTCTTCATTTTTTTCCCCTGTTGCTCTTTGCCTATACATTAATAAGTGTTTATTATTTTGATCGTCTTAATGAGTGTTCACACAATCAGCAGCTATGGAGACATGTGATGCACCCTGCTGATTGAAGCTGGTATATGCTGATGAGATGTGACACCACAGAAAAAACATGCCAGCAGGGGGCATGATCCTTGTCATGCAGTTGGAGCCCAAACATCATAAATAGTGCCATGCGAAGGCAGTCAGATCCCTGGAACTGTAAAAAACTTGAACCCCCTTTCCTAACTACTCTAATACCTCTAAATAAAATCCACTGCAACACCAAGTGCCTCCAGAAGCCAAATAGATTTCACCTGTTTGTAGCTGAGTCACAGTTTCATACAGGTCCAGCCGCAGAGTTTGGTTAGAGGGCAGTATTATTTACATTTTCCATCCACAGTTTGGCTTAGTTTAATTTTCTAGCATAATTGAGTAACTATGGTACTTTCAGTTGTCAAGGAATAGCGTATACATCAAACATAACTTAAAAGAAATTTGACTTTGAAATCTTGGTACCTTGAAGTTGGGCCTCTGTCTCTTTAAGAAGCTCCTGCTCTTTCTGTCACGCCGCCTTCAGGATGTCATCACAACAATGCGTCTTGTTATGCCGTTTACAAGCATTTTCAGGAGCATTGGACTGAGAAGTAGTTCCTATGATGAGCTCAGCAGTACCATCTGCTGTTTACTAATTGCAGCTGCCGCTAGTCTGGAGGAACTGAGTGGTGGAGGGAGTGCTCTGTCAGGCAGAAGCTCAGCTTGACTCCACGTATGGTTTTGATGAGGAAATAACTTTACAATGTGATACAAAGCTCAAAAAGGTACATTTTAGTTAACATCTCCCTTTATAGGAGTTTTATGAACAGGAATCAATTTGTGCAGGGTTTTAAAACTGGCAACCTACTAAGATTTATAACTAGAGGGTGCATGGTAACGCTGGAGGAGTTGCAGTGGTCCACAGCTCAGGTGGGAGAATCTGTTGACAGAACAATCATTTTTAAGGAAGAGTAGCAAAAGGAAAGTCATTTTAGCTAAATATAGGATGATTAAAACCTGTTTTCACCTCTTTGTGAAACATTTAACTGAAGCTTTTGAAATGTCCAGATGTAAGTCCAATTCAACACCTGCGGCTAGAGCTGAAAACTGATATCTACAGACACAGTTTCGTTGTACTTTTCAGGTTTTATTTGTAAAAGTGTCTGTTTATCTTTGAGCAAATTAGTTATTGTTGTTTTCACACAGTCCTTTTAGCTCCCAGTGATTTCCCTCAGTTATTGTTGCGGGTGCGTGGGCGGGTGTGGGTGTGTGTGTGTGTGTGTGTGTCTCAGTCAAACAGCCCTGAGGGTTTAACCAGGTTGGCATTGCTCCACATGGAGGAGACACTGAGTTGGCTGCTGATATGCCTGCTAATAAAGACATCACATCCAACAAGCACGTGCTCACGTCCTTGGCATGACAAATAATGCCATTAACCCTACCACCCAAACCAGCCATTTTGATTGATGTGCAAGCAGATGTGAATGATGCACTCGTGTGTATTTAAATCAGCTCTGTGCTTTGATTGCTATGACCGTTACAGCTGGTCAGCATTCCAATTAAAACCCTGGAATGTTGCATGGGACGTTTATGGGTGTGAAGCTCAAATCGGCTCGTTGTATGACTCGGATTCATAGCAGCTTCTCTGGATGTGCATGGGATGCCTTTAATATTTCACCAGGTGGCAGCATTTATGTAGAGAATGAAAGGGAGCGGCTCTGGATCTAAATTCCTGCACCTTTACTCCACAGACCTCCTTTTGTTTCAAAGATCTGGCGTAAGGCTTTGCATATTTCCTGTATGAAATGAAGGTAGACATTTCAGAGGATTTGATACCTCAGTCTCTCATAATTATAAAATGGAAGTCGTTCAGTGCAGATAAAATTTTAATGGCTCATTTATAATTTACAACAACAGATGGGCATTCTGGCACATGGGATAGGATGCATGTGAAATGCCATTTTTCAGGGGTGGTTGTGTGCTTTGTATGATTACACGGTGATTGGGTCGTTTTATTTTGTTTACCCAAATGATCTCCTGGGAGAATAAATCTGAGACCTTTCCGATTGTGGGTCTATATGGCTGTTGAAGGTCAGTGCTAACTTTTCAAATAATTCCAATTACACATTAACACAATTAGTCAAAAAAAACAACTAAACAGTAGTCTTCTTGCTTGGTAATCACATATAAACTGGCTAGTTATTTTGTATGGTTTCACATTATTGTTGTTTTAGGATTGCCTAAAGGGCCTTGATGAAACGGTTTCCACTCAGCGAAGGGTTCAGAAATCTCAAACATTCTCAGTTCAGTCTTGTTTTGATCCGTCCGTCAGACATGAGAAGGACGCGACTATTCCAGACATTTTAAAAATGGAAAGGCTACAAAGAAGATGCTAGCTTTAGCAATAGCAGCTAGTGTTCAGGTTTCTGTTCCTAGGGTGTTTATGAATGATTTATGTTAGCAGCATTTCTTCTTATTGTAGAAAACTATAAATACTGCTGCATAGACAGTCTAAATGTAGCAGAAGTTTCCTAAATAACTTTGCATCTGAATGTTGTTAGCTAGCCCAGTAAGAAGTGTTTACTCACTTACTCTGTTAGCATGACAACTTAGAACTATTTAAAAAAAAAAAAAAGAAAACTATTCAGCTCAAATGAAAAAAGAAAAAAGTCTATTAATCACTCATTAAAACTGAATAAACTGGTATGTAATGTGTACATAGATATCACTGTGAGAGTTGTAATGACACACTTAGCTCACATGACAAGACGTTACACTATATTGTGTTAAAACTAGATGAGATTCTGTGACATCAACAGATTATTTTTTTATTTCGCTTTCACAAGTGGATTATATGCTGAGTTTTTATGAAATATTCAAACCAGTTTACAGTAAATCAGAGTTTAAATATTCCATTTATTCGGGTTTTTGTTAAATCTTGAAGCACATGCCTTCATATACAGGTCTCATAATAATTGGCTTACAGTAAACTTGAAAAGCAACAGGATTTAAATGGGGGTAATAAAGCCCTGGTCCAACATACCTGAATCAAATGGTCGTTTTACTGCGTCCTGCTAATGACCTAATTATTTGATTTATGGGCATTAAAGCAGAAAAGCATCTAAAAGTTGCAGGAAACTGCCCCATGAGTGGTCTATGCAGACCCCACACATCCTGGACACAAACTGCACTGTTACCTTTGAGTCGGCGCTACTGAGTGCTGTTTTTAAAACTACAGAGACAGTTTCTTCCCCAAGACGTCTATAATGAACACTTTACATTCAGCTACTCAATTGTGAAATAAAAATGCAAATATTTCCACTATTCTCACCTGATCATACGTGTTGAGTGTTATTGTGCTGAGTGCTGTGTTTGAGTCCAACTAAATTTTTTTTAATGTTTATACAGCTTGGTTGATAAACTTGATTCTGAATTTGAGAGCTTTAGTCTAGATGGTTCTCAAGAAAATTTGAGGATAAATTTGAAGGTTTTTTTACTATTGTCCCAACTTTAACCTCTCATAAAACCGATTACATATTAACATAATCTCCATCATCCATCTCCATCCCCCACTGGACTGTCCTTCAGTCAGTGAACAGCGTCCGACCCAGAAGCTCTGAAAAGGGCTGAATGAGTGTTTTAATAAACCAAATTGTAGCCAGAACAGCCTGAACCCAAATCAGATTGGCGAGATGATGATTTGACTTATGGCGATGTTTGCCGAGCAGTCTGTGTGTTGCTCAAATGTCTGCGTATGGGTTTGCTAGCACGTATACACACCACACAAACACCCACACACACATGATTTGTTGGGTTGATTGCATTAGGTGCTCAAAGTTGGTCCCCATGGAGGAGCCACACGCTTGTTGTACCCCAGCTGTAGCTGAGATGTAATATTTCACCAGCAGCACCATTACACTCTGGATGGGCCAAACCCAATCTTCTGCTTCTTTGTGTCTCTCCAGCAATGTGGAAAACAGAGTGCAACACGGTGAAAGGAAGCACGGTCTTCATTTGAGATGAAACAGGCATGCAAAAGGGAGTGTGAGGCAACATCTGCTTAAGATTTGCTTCTTAGACAAGCATTTTCTTTG
Source organism: Brachyrhaphis roseni (assembly GCA_903066815.1). Taxonomy (NCBI): domain Eukaryota; kingdom Metazoa; phylum Chordata; class Actinopteri; order Cyprinodontiformes; family Poeciliidae; genus Brachyrhaphis; species Brachyrhaphis roseni. Next base: position 8,760 of record CAEFZY010073314.1, on the reverse strand, counting down.
GATTTGAGAAGCAAAAAAAGTTAAACACAAGTTTGAAGAATTTAAGACTACCGAACCAGAAAGTCTACAAGTTACAACATTTAAGTCCTTTTGTAGATTTAGTTTTAGATTCCAGAGGACGACAGTGTGTTTCGTGTCATTTGTGACTGAGGTCTGGTTGTTTTTTCTGTTTGGGCGGCAGACGGAGGGCTCACTGCTTTCTGAAAATGGCTCAGCTTCTAAGCTTTCAGTATCTTGATCTACCCAAACAGCCACCTTGACAAAACAAAAGACCCACTGTCAGCACGCACGCATCAGCTTCATTCGGCCAATTCAGCCTCCATTTTAACTTGTCCCACCAACAGCAGATGGTCCAAGTACAAGCGCATTCTTCATTTAGGATTAATTCTACATCTGTTGCGTCTGTTTAGCATATAATGAAAATCCTGTCTGTTTTAAAGGACGCAGCCCTCTGTCATTCCACTCTACGCTTGTGTTTTGGAGAAGAAATCGACCTTTTCACTGAATAATCTCTCTCCATTGTCTCTGCTGATTACCGCTATTGTCATCAATTTACAGGCATTTAGGGAAGTGGGGTGTTGGACTAACAGTAGCAAGAGGAGAAGCGATTAACATCAGCAGCTGCTTACAGAAAGACATTGAAGGAGCTAAGCAAACGGTGGAAAGAGTTTGTCATTTTGAGGCTGCTGGTGGTCAAGTCTATAGTATCCTTCCGAAAACTATCACCTCTAGAACCTATTTACGCCATAGAGATTTTATGTGATTGGCCAACACATAGTATTGGGTAATTGTGTGGAGGATGGGAAAGAATACTTGAATTTTTTAACAAATACAAATCTTAAAATATGGAATCTGATCACCTAAATTACTAATAAAATTCCTTGGGAGTAAATCTCTACTGAATTTGTATGTAGAGACTGATCTTCTGCTCAAGTTTGGTCAAATTTGATGGGGAGCATCTTTCAACATCACCTAAATATCGTCATTTATGTCTGGACTTTGACTTGGCCATTCAGATGTACTTTGATCTAAACCGCCTGTACTAAGGCTGTATGTTTAGGTTTGGTGATACCTTACATATTTAGATGCATCTTCCTGTCAGCTTTCTTGTGACTTCTGTAAAAAGGGAATTTCAACAGCACTCTGCAGAAGCAACCATGATTTCCTGTTTGTTTTATACTAAACAATCATCTGCATGATCCAGAAAGTTCAGTTTTGGCCGGTTTGCAGGAGTGACACATCTTTACATTTTGTCCTTACCAACTAAAGATGTGGACTTAAGTGAAATCGACAGTTTTGAGCTCTATGTAATGTTATGTTATTCCCTCATGAGAAGCATACCTAGAGTTGATTCTTTCATGCATGTTTGTGAAATCCTTCAATCTCCCGTGGCAACCATTTGGGCATGCATGAACACTTTGCTCATACAAAGCTCTGCCTATTTCCACAAATCTGCTCCTCAGATCTGCATTGTCCAGTCGAGCTTCGGCCTCATAGAGTTTTCCTAACCCCCCCCCCCCCCCCTTCCTCGGTCAGCTCCTCCAGACTAGCAGCAGCAGCAGTTATCAACAGCTGGTAGAGCTGAGCTCATCATGAACTACAACGCTACTAATAAAGGTTGTAAATTGCATTTTGCATCATTACAGTTAATGATGCAGTAGCTTCTTAAAGATACAGAGGCCCAATTTCAAGGCATCAGATTGGGAAATCAGTTTTCATTGAAGTTATTTTTCATATATACAGCATTTTTATAACAACTGAAGGTGATGTAGTTACTTTATGGTGCTCTAAAATGGCACTAAGTGCTTGGAAAATACATAATATCCCCTCTTTAAGCTGTGAATCAGAGCTAGATGAACTGTTAATAACCCAACCCTCCTTTAAACCTCTCCACAGCTCTAACCCTGACCCTGGTGTGTTCTCTGGTTTCATTATGCTATTTGTTCACTGACAATCCTCACAGGACGGCTGGACTGATACTTATATACACAAAGATGAACTCTTTTTTGTTTTTTAGGTGATTTCTTTGAAGAAAATGGGGTGCACTGAATGATATTTAGACTGAAGTGGGTGGAATCCATATGGAAGCCACTCTTTAGGTTCATCCTCTACATTTTGCTATCATGCTCTAATTTATGTTGGTTTATCATATAAAACACTGGAGTTTGTGGTTAGAGGATGACAAAAAGTGAAAATGTTTAAGGTGTGTCATTAGTTGTAATCATTACTTGCAGTATACGTAGTGCTACATCATGAAACACAGACAGTAGGTTTCAATATGATTTTGCCTTGTATTGATTTGGATTATGAAACAAACAAAATACAGTTTTAACTGTAGGCATTGTAATATAGTTAATGACTGGATTTATGTTATTGAAGGAATAATTTATGATGTCGCAAATTAAAATAATTGAGTACATTTAGGAAAACTAACTGAACTGAACCCGTACCATTCTTTTTAGAAAATCATTTGCGCCACTCAGTTCATTATGGAGACAGAAAGAAGCAAAGTACGGCGCACATTCTTAAATCAGGATTCTGTTACATCCCATCCAATGCTGCCAACCAGCACATTAACATGTGCACAGCATTTAGGGAGTTTAATTATATTTGCAAGAGTTACTTTATGTCCAGCTGCAGATTTTCAGTTTTTATTTTCGCTCCTCAATCGGTCCCCGTTCACCTAAATGACTCAGGCCATTATACTTTATTGGCTGAGCCACAGAATAAAACACTGATTCATTTGAATGATTTGGGACTTGAACTACTTTCCCTAATTGCAACTCTGTTGCCATGGTGACGCTTCATTTTGGCAGTACAGCACAGGCCGTTGAAGATAGATTAAGCCACCCATTTGCCACATGTTGGCTGTTTGGCCATATGCACTCATTTCTGACACCAGATTTATGCTCTCAGATGAGCTGCGCTTGAAATATTTATTTATTTTTTTTCTACATAGAAGAGCAGCGTCATATCTTATCCCTGACCCTCATGTTTACTAACATCTGGTTCATTAACCTCTTATGGTGCCTGCAAAAGAGTGTCTTCCCCCAAACTCCCAACAAACTAGTGTGAGCCGGCCCCTCAGTCCAGGAGAGCTGCCAACCGGACAGCAGGCGGCTGCATAAGCCAGTGGACTCAAGAAAAAAAGATTGATCACCGCTCTAATACCTTTGGATTCAAATGTGTGAAATGGCTGCCGATGTGATTGGATGTTTTGTATAAACTACAAGCCATATTCTGGAACTGTCCCACTGAGTCATTTAGAGTCCACTTTGGGTCCAAATATGGCAGCTCTGTGTCAAGATCTTGGTTAATCTCCCCAGCTGCGACAATTTCTAGCCCTGTGGAAAATGATTTTAGGGCATTTCCACTTCTCTTGTTTTGGTTGTTTTTTTTGTTCTTTTTTCCAAAAGCTATTACTCTCAACACCTGTTCAGGTGACTATAGTCTGACATTGTGAAATTATTGAGCATCTCTACTAAAAATGCACAAAGGAATGCCATTTTTGAGTCACCAAGTGTCCAGAAACACTATTCGCTGATAGCTAAGCAGAACGACTAAGAAGTGCATCAGAAAAAAAGCCAAAGCACGTTGGATTTGGTAAACTCGTGTTTTAATCATAGAACTTGGAAAAAAAAACCACATTTTTTTCCTTCAAAATGTGATTTACTTAATATCCTCTCAGTTGTGTGTGTTTCTATAGTAGGGTCCAAAGTCATGCTATTCATGTGTTTTTATTTGTGGATGCTGATAGGGCCAGCCTACTGGAGTAGTGTTGATGATTCAACTCGGTGTTTGCCATCAAACCCAGGAAGTGATTGAAAACATGGAAATCATATACAGCATCAGTATAATGTTGTTTTATAGCAGTTATTGTGACCACAAACGACTTGGATATTGTGTAAAATTGACTTTTTTGAGCTATTTATTATCCTATAATGTTATTCCCTCAAAGACATACTTTGAGTGTTGCTTTGATTCTGTCATGCATGTCTCCAGTAGAGTTTCTGCCTCACAGAGCACTCCTCTCCCACGACTCCCCTACTCATCTCCTCCAGACTAGCAGCAGCAGTTGTTAGCAAACACCTGATGCATCTGCAGGTTAGCTGAACTCCGATTTCCTCCTCATGCACGAGCTTTCTGCCTGCACGGATCAAAACTGCACTCACCAGCCTTTCTTACACGCTCTCTCAAATTGAGGAGGCGTCGTTGCCAAGCAACCGTTTCAGCCAATAAAGTGACCACTCTGCTTTGGGACGCACCCAAAAGAAGGTGGGGCTTGTGTGGCTACAATAGATGGCTGCATCTCCTGGTGGATGGAGGGAAAACAACTTCAGCTTTCTGCTCCGTGTTACAAATTTCAGGACATTATGAAATGTTTTTATAAGAATATTTATTTCTCAATTAACGGTTTTCCAGCTGAGCAAAACATAGAGAAGGATTTGGACAACAGATCTCTGTTCTACTTGTCACGGTCTAGACTAGAACATGTTTTTTGAGTTTATATAATTTAATTATCATGATGTAGAATGATATGTTCAAAAGCTTTTTTCCCGTCTTCGACTGCAATACGCTTAAGAAATGTTAGAAAAGTGGATTTGAGGAAGTATTAACTTTAGTTAAACCAACAGTTGAATCATTTGGGATTTTTCTCTATTTTTCAGAAATTTTTAAATCTTTTTTTTTTTTTATCTAACTTACTACGGATGTCAACACTGCTGTTCACTCCTAAGAATTTCCATTATAAGAGTAATTTTACATTAAGCATGTTCCTGTGCTTCATCTGTTCCCCCCTCGCTGTTGAGAGATCAATATCATTCTGTCTTCCAGAGAGCAGACACACATCCATGCAATAAGGCATTAGATTACATGACAAATCTCTAATGGCTCCTAATCATGAAATATTAAAAAAGCCAACGCAATTATTGAGAAATTATGTCATTCTCAATTTTCAGCCCACATGCTAAAATTATATGGAAACGTTTAATTGACGTCCTGGAGAATGTTTTGATCGCGATCTTAGGAATTACGTGAACTTGTGCTTATTATTTGCTTGAAGGCAATAAGAAGAGAAGAGAAGGAGAGCGACCTTTGATGCTGATCTTTTTTGTCACCTCTCCTTGCTACCGGCCACGTCTCTAGTGAGGCAAAAGCTAATTTCATTAAGAAATGGGGGGGATGGTTTGTGCTCGCCTCTCAGTTGTGCTCGCGTTGTATACTTGCTGTCCTCATTTTGCTTTTCAGAAGCCCGAGAGGACATGATTGATGCACGATTCTGCAGCTAAAACATTGTTCCTGGCTAATGAAAATCAAATGGTGCACGGATGATTCAGAGCATAATCATGCGAGGGCGTGTGCCTCACCGAGTCATCAGTCCTGGACTGGACTGTGGAAGTAGTGAGAATCTGTTTTCTTTAATCCACTTTCTGCCTCTCGCACTTCTATCGCTGTTCCTTCAGCACACGGGTGAGCAGTGCAAGGTAGATTGCGGAGGGAAAGCACTCGGAATGGAGCTTTATCTCTTTTTCCCAGCTGCTCTCTGCTCCTATCTATAGAGGGAGCAGGAGAGGAAACTCGGTGCTGTGGTTCTGTTGCCGGGCTCCACAATGAAATCAGGGGGGCTTAATGCTAACCAATAATTATGGCTTACCTCTGGCTGCAGTCAACACGACCAAACAGGCTGGAGAATATTCTAAAATCACCCTTAACCTCTTCTGAAATAATTTTCCATCGTTTCTCACATCCTTCTGACAGCGATTAAGCAAAAGTTGTGCTAAATCTGGAGAATCGTTGAAATGAGTAAAGGCATCGTTTGAGAATGATGGGATTTTTCTTTCGTTCAGAGGTGGAGAGTATATGTTACTGCCTCAGAAGCTGTAAGCGGCATAATGTGAAAGTAAAGTCTCCACAAAGGTGTTCGCTGCTATTATTGTTTTGCCTATTTGAGACATAACAAGCTATTTTCTAAAATTGATATTGTAATCTTCCATTTTCTTTAGTTTGTCATTCGATCAAAGAAGAAGAAGAAAATACAGGATTACTGAGTCAAAGGCGGGGAGCTTCCTTTGTTAGCATTTGTTTTTCTCTAATATTATTATTCTCCTTAATTAACTGAATTAATATTGTCATTATTGATTTTGTTGTAGGTAGTAGTTACATTTACTTATACTTTTGTGTCTCTGTTGAAAATATGGTTACATTTATCACTTGTTATAAATCTATCTGACCTTTATGTCCTTTTGGAAAACATTTTTTAAAATTACCTCTTAAATAAAAAATGATAACAGAGCATCTACTAGTACTGCTAGTGGTAGTTATTAGTCCTTCTAGAATGTTGTGGTGGTTTTTCTGATTGTTGTGGTCTAAAATTGTTGATTTTGTGGCAGCTTTTTAAAATAATGGCAGTCAAAGTTGCATTTTTTTTTTTACTTTATTTTTACCTTCCCAAAAAAAAAAAACACATTTTAACACAGTTATCCGATAACATTTTCAGGAACCTTCATTTGCCGAGGGGATTGGTCAAAATTCAGCTGAGTCATCAGAAAAAAAAGGAAATACAGAAAACGTTACGGTGATTGGTCAGGTTTGTGGAAAAGTTGCGATGACTGATAAAATTTGCAAGCTGGCACAGCCAGCATTTTAAGCACTTAGTTAAAAGATAGGATGAAGTGTTAAAGTTTGAAGGAAATTGTCTCTCTATTTGACTACTATTATGAAAAAGATACTAATATTATATTCCCGACTCCTACAGAGAACACATTGGTTTACATTTTGGACGTTCATATATTTTTAATCACTCTCTTCTTGCCTAAATTAAAACCTTCTTCCCTGTTTATTAAACTGGTTACTACTATTATTATTGATGCTAAAATTGTGCGTGTGTCTGAGAGTGGAAGGGAGCCTTGGCCTCTTCTTCCCCCATCCAGCATGCTAATTACAGAAATATTAGTGCCGTTTCTCATGCAGCTAGACACTGGTGATTAAAATCAAAAACTGTGTTCAGCATTTTTTTGGTTCTAATCTGTGAAGCTGAGCCTCTGATTTGTAATTAAAGCTGCAGTATCATTTAGATTAGTGCTTCTGCTGACTGGAACACATCCTGTCCCGCTCTCTGATCCAAATTTAGTTTAATGAAAACTTTAACAAAGCCAACTCGAAGTCTCACACCAATTTCTATATTGGCGTCAGTTATCCAGATTTGCTTATTTTTTTGTACTTTAAAAATTCTGGTTGTGTACCTGCTAATGTTTGAGATTATTTACTTGACCAGTTGATAAACTGGGATTTTTGTCACATTCTTCTTCCATTGAAGGTTTAGATGAACGGACTCAGCAGAAATAGGATTGAGTGTTATTAGGGCTTTAGTATCATCGGATTTGCTGCTTACACTAAATACTGGATTAGTGCAGAGAAACGGCAATAGCTTGCAGAAATCTGTAGCAACGCTCCACACCACATGCTTGTGGGGCCTCAGCATGTGTATGTGTGACTTCGGAAAGGGTGTGCGTGAACATCGGGGTGTGTGTGGGGGTGTGCGTGTGTGTGTGTGGATGTTTGGTGACCGTTAGTTCCTACAGTACCTGCGTGGAGCCGCGTTGCTTCCTTCTTCCTGGGCTTGGCAGAGCAGCAGTCACTGATTGGCTGAGACACCAGCTGCTGTCACGTTTCAGGACATCTGCATGCATCTGTCACTGGTGACCAAAAACACATCACTCAACATAAACATAGCACAATGTACAGCAGAGTTATGTTGCTTTTTTTTTTTTTTTTTGTTAGTGATGCATCCAGATTGGAGACGGGATGCAATATGGGGTTCACGAGAAACAGACAAGCTTAAATTTCAGCAGTATCACAAGAAAAAACAAACATCTCCTCTTTTTTGTTTTCTCAGAAAAAATGTTGCACAAATTAAAATAATAAAAAAAAATCTCAGTGTAGTTGCAGGCTGCAAATCTTAAAGCAGAAACATTTATAGCCAGGGATCTTCATAAGAGTTTACCTCCTTTAGGGAAAATGACAATATACAACAGAATACGACTGTGTGAGACAGGCTTGCTTTGGAGAGAAATATCATGTAGTTTTAGTACAGCAAGATCTCCTGCCCAGAAATACACAGATAACTACAGGAATGCATTCAAAGCGAATTACTTCAAGTGCGATCCAGTTTTTTAAACCATAAAGTCACATTTATTATTTGTGTTTGGTTCGAGCCACCAACTTTGCAGAAATCAATCCATGAATTAATTCATAGCAGATTTGCAGGTTCCAGTGTGAAGAACTAACTGTAGCGTAACAGAGCAAAGGGGAGGGTGTGAACAGCACATACTGGAGGATGATTGACAGCGCTAAGACCCTCCTCCTGGCTCTCATTGCTTGTTTCTGGTGGAGCAGTACATTACTGCATGTCAGTAGGACCACAGGGAAAAGAGAGTGACATATTTTTTTCACAGATTACCTGCCTCATGGTACAGTCAGTTTGTTTAAAAGTAAAATATAAACAAAGTTCACCCTGCAGATTTAAACATCGTGTTCTTTGGTCATTCCAGCTGTTTATGATAACAAAACAGGTTTTTGTTTCAGCTGAATAACTCTCATTCTTTAAGCACATTATTAAAGCAAATAGTATGATTGTGAAGATTCTTTAAATATATTTGTATATATATATATATAAAAATTCCCTTCTCACCCACCGCGGGTGGTGTTTCTTCCTCTTAGCTCGGGTCCTCTACCAGAGGCCTGGGAGCTTGAGGGTTCTGC